>CM036339.1:11727414-11873765 GCA_020615435.1 Telenomus remus | reverse complement strand
ACAAAATAACAAAAATCAAAAAAACATAACCTTAAAAAAATAAACAATAAAAAAATAACAAAAAAAAAAAATAACAAAAATAACAAAAATAACAAAAATAACAAAAATTAACTAAATAACAAAAAATAAAAAAATAACAAAATAACAAAAAAAATAAAAAAAATAACAAAAATAACAAAAAATTAACAAAAAATAACAAAAATCCATAAAAAACATTAAATAACATAAAAATAATACAAAAATAACAAAAATAACACAAAATAAGCAAAAAATAACAAAAATATACAAAAATATACAAAAAATTAAAAAAATAACAAAAATAACAAAAAAATAACAATAACAAAAATAATAACATAATAACAAAAATAACAAAAATAAACAAAAATAACAAAAATAACAAAAAAAACAAAAAAAAAAAAAAAAAAAAAAAAAATAACACACAAAAATAACAAAAAATAACAAAAATAACAACAAAAATAACAAAAATAAACAACAAACAATAAAAAACAATATACAATAACAAAAATAAACAACAATAAATAACAAAAATAACAAAAATAACAAAAATAACAAAAATAACAAAAAATAACAAAAATAAAAAAAAACAAAAATAACAAAAATAACAAAAATAACAAAAATAACAAAAATAACAAAAATAACAAAAATAACAAAAATAACAAAAATAAAAAAATAACAAAAATAACAAAAATAACAAAAAATAACAAAAATAACAAAAATAAAAAAATAACAAAAATAACAAAAATAACAAAAATAAACAAAAATAACAAAAATAACAAAAATAACAAAAATAACAAAAATAACAAAAAATAACAAAAATAACTAACAAAAAATAAAAATAATGTTTTAACGAAACATTGAAAAACTTGAGAATTTACTAGAACAATAACAAAAACCGTTTCAGAGCATATCTTATGGACCAAAAAAAAATTCAAAAAAAAAATTTTTTTTTTTTGCTTGAAATCCGTTTTAAGCATAATGGAACAAAATAAAAATAATTTACCCGAAAAATGAAAAACTTGAAAAATTCACCAAAAAATTTTTTTTTAACCGTTTCAAGCAATCTTAACAATAAAAAAATTCGGCCAAACCCGAACTTGGCCAATTTAACAAAATTTTTGTTTATTTTGTCTCAAAATCCGTTTCAGACAACCTTAAAATTTTTTCTCTAATTTTTATTATTTTATAATCCGTTTTGGAACATTCTCTGTCTTATGGACCTAAAATAACAAAAATAACAAAAAAGGAAAAATCGTCCCGGGAAAAATCGTTAAATAACAGAACCCCCTCTATCCAACCCCCACTCAAAAATACTAAAAAAAATAAGATCCCTCAAAAAAAATAACAAAAATAACAAAAATAACAAAAATAACAAAAATACAAAAATAACAAAAATAACAAAAACAAAAATAACAAAAATAACAAAAATAAATTTTTTGTAAATAACAAAAATTCATGTAACATTATGTAAATTACAATGTAAATTTTTGTAAATTACAATGTAACGATGTAAATTACAATGTAATATTGTACACGACAATGTAATGTCGTTAATCAAGATGTAATATTGTACACGACAATGTAATGTCGTTAATCACAATGTAAAATTGTACATGACAATTTAATGTCATTAATCACAATGTAAAATCGTAAATGACAGTGTAATAGTGTACATTTCTGTAATGAAAACGTAATCGCATGAATTACACCGTAAAAAAAGTTTAATTTTAAACCTCGTTTTGGAGAAAATTTGCTCCAATTTTCAAGTCGCAATTTAAAAGTCAAAGTAATTTGCTGTAATTTTCAAGCTAGAATTTGAAATCGGACCTTTTTACTTTTTTGATCAGATTTTTATTTCTTAACTGGAATTTTATTCCAACATATTGAAAGTTAAGCCGAAAATTCGGCTTAAGAAAGAACTGAACCTCGAACGTCACACTCAAAACGCTTTTCCTTTGTGATTAATCATTTTTTTATAAAATTTTTAGATTTATCGTTGTCGAAGACACTTTTGATTAAAGCTGGAAACAACTGCAAATAATGTCGAACCTTTTAGGTTTCAAAACCAAAATTTCTGTGTAACCTATAAATTACCATGTAAAAGTGGAATTTACCACTGTGTAATAGTAAAAACTACAGTATCAATCAATCAGTATTTATTTCACTCGAGGTAATTCCTCAATGAAAAGAGTTACAATTAATTCCGCATAGAGATATATAGAAAAAAAGGAAACATAGAAACATTCAGGAATCCTCGCTGGAATAAAAGTAAAAATCACCATATTCAGTCGTTTAGCAAAAAGAAAATCGTAATAAAAAAGGACTTTTCAATATCGACAATTATTGCATCACAGATAGTATCACAGAGTTATTCGTTTAACAGAAAGGCGCGCAATTTCAAGCAGTTTACAACATAGTAAGAAATGTTTTTTTGCCATCGGGATGGTGTTTATCATAGATATGTCACGCATATAATATGTCGAATCTTGTATACAGAATTGGTTTTAAATACATTTGACGGTAGTGTTGATATAAAGGACATTCTATCATCAAATGAACAAGTGTTTCGGGTACCACGCGACATTTAATTTCATCACGATGTCTTGCTTGCAGTCTGTGAACACAAACAAAACCATATATCATTAAATATCATCAATTCTTCTTCATTAAATCTTGATTCGTTACGAATCGAAACACTGAGAAAACTACCAAAATACCTTTGATTGCCTTCGTCACTGACAAATGTCCTGCTACGCTGTGCATTGCACTATGACGACGATGATCCAAAAATGTTGACTGTCCATATGCTGCAATGTAACAACAAACATAAGAAACAAAATTCCAAGATTCCATGCAACATTTCACTCTAAAACATACTCACTCACGACAAACGTCAAATTGTCGAAAGTTGCATAATTATATAAGAATTTCTCTGAAATTTCTAATCGATGTTTCAAGAGTTTCCAGTTGCTGCGCCATGGTCTGCACTCCTCTAATCAACTCCAGTAGAACCTCTAAAAAACCGGTGATACGAATTTAGCCTTCCGAAATATTTACCATCTTGACGTTTATACCGTCTGTCGTAGAAATCCATACTGCAAAACGAAAGTTCATCGCAGCCCTCCCGCATAACTGTAGATTCATCCGTCATATTGATAAACTCGTTTTCCACATTCCTGTCATTCATTCCACTTTGATTCCTCTTACGGGCTTCGTCCCGCGATGAATGTCTTATTTCATCCGACGCCGACAACTCGCTACAATACACAAACATTTTGTGACGAGATTTTATTTCTCGCCCCTTCGCGAATTTCGATAAGCTCAAAATCACAATGCAACAAAAATTGCCTCGGTCGAGACAGTTTCAACCAACTCAATTCAGCATCGCCACCCAAGTTTTGTGGCTAAACTTAGGAAACCTTTCCGCGACAAATCGACCCAGCAAAGCGGAAATTCTGCAACAAAATGGATCTCGTGACTTATCGAAACTCAAGCGGAATCGTCCAAACGCAACAGAGATCAGATCAAGATTCCAGACAAATTCACAATTCAATGTTTACAATACAAGGGTCTCAATTTCAATTATCAAATCAACGAAACAAATTCAACATCAAGTTCTCGTTTATTTAATAGTTCAATTTACTACTAAGATTTTGATTATCAAGGTCAAAAGCAAACGTTTCAATTACGTAATTTTATTTCAAATTCAATCTCTCGTACAAATTACTTAATTTTCTCAAGAATTTGCAAATACAAATTTCAAATGCTCTGGGTCGACTTTATTGCAATTATTACGTGAGTTTGCTTCGACGGTTTCAACAATTCAGGTTTCAAATTTTCAAAGTTCAAATCTCAAGTTTTAAAGACAAAATATCAAAATTCAAAATCAAGATCAAAAATCAAGGAACGTTATCGCTTGAGACAGCCAGAATTCCAAATTCCCGTTTCTACTCGCGATCTTAGTTCAATTCAAATCAAAATTGCAAGTTACAACAAAATTTCCAGAAAATGAAACCCCGTCACTATTTGTTCTACATTTTTTGCGAACAATAAAATGTCAAACATTGATAGTACAAAATGTCAGAAATTAAACTATCAACTAGGGAGATGAAGCGCCCACTAAGGGCGCGACGTGCCAAACTGTAATATTTCATTACTGGTTCACTGGTAATGTATTCATACGCTCCAGCGCCCTGACCCATGTAAGAGTTATATTTTTTACAATGTTTTATTATGCGCTAGATCGGCAATGAAGCGCGCTCGTCGTGCGCCTGCACCTTAAATTAACTTTGTGACATGTAATTTTTTGTTCTTTGAACAATTTTAATGTTTATGATTTGTTCCACAAAATTGATTCCCAATTACACATGAACAATTGGCAATCTGACAAGAACATATTATGTCATGAACAATTTATTGAAATTTAATATACATCAATACAAATATGAAGACGTACAAGTTGTTCTCGTTACACCTGCATATGATAAAGACGCTTTTGCGCTCTGAAATTCTATGATCCGGTCGATAATGCAGTTTTCGATATTTTTCAAGTTTCAAAACTTACTATCAAATAGTTTATCAACCTTGATTAACTGTGTTAATAACTTGTTGATAATGATTCATTATGATTAATTAGTCATTGAATTGTAGCATTTCACTGATGAACGATGATGAATGATGATGAACGATTTAAGTGAAACACAAGTAACGTGTAAGCGGCAACAGTACGCCAGTAGATTCCTGTAATAAATAGTTTGAAATCTTTGTTATTTCAAATCGTGACTTTTTCTGAATAATGGAACAATTGTCTAAATACGGCCGATTTACGACATCTCAACTGTTGCCTTTTCATCTCGTTAGAATGTGCAAATTTTCGAATTTTCCATGAAATCATTTTCTGTATTATCGGCAGTAAGTCAAAGTGAGCGCGTGTGTGTGTTAATTAACGACATTATAATGTAATATCGTGAATTACAGGGTAATAGTGTATATTAATGTAATGACATCGTAATAGCATAAATTACACCGTAAATTTGCTCAAATTTAAAAGTCGCAATTTAAAAGTCAAGCAAAGTTGCTGTAATTTTAAACTGCAAATACTGTCGAACCTTTTTAATTTCAAAACCTAAAGTTCTGTAAAACCTAAATTGGATTAAGTTGGGTTTTGAACTTCGACTCTAAAATTGGACCAAAGTAAATCGCAACTGAGTAAGAGCAATGTCGCTTGAAATTTCTACTTCTTTTTTTACGGTGTTGCTTAATGTACTGAAAATTGCCATGTAAAAGTGGAAATTACCACTTTGTAATAGTGGAAAGTACTGAAAATTGCTTTGTGAAAGTGTTGTTGTATTTGAAACAACAACATTTTGCATAAAAAAATCTTTATGCAAAGAAATGAAATAAAAAAACTACAAATTATTTTCGCAGAAATAAAGAGTCTAATGTTGTTTGCACAAGCTTTGAAACCTTATTCTTCAATACATCATTTTCAAGTGAATTAATTTTACAGATTGCGCTGTCTTTTAAATTTAAATTACTCGATAAAATATAACGACGGAACACATCAAACGGACTCGAAGCTTCAATCACATTTGGCACTTTGGTCGTTTCCATTTCTGACTCATCAATTTCCGCAGTTGCATCAGCGATTGTCAAGAATCTGCAATTTTTGTTTAATAGACAACGATTTTCGCCTGCCACCTTCCATTGTCATATTCAAATGTACTCGGTTCGAGAAACAACGAGAAACTAGAAAATTGTCCTTTGGAACTTTATTTATACACTGCATAAATGTTCTAGAAAGTCACACCATAGCATACCACTTTTGTTTAAATTCTCACAATAAGTTTACCTCATGGAAGGTAATAAAGTCATAATAAAGTCAATTTCTTAAAGTCATTTAAGACCTCTCCAAACACCATCAATAACTGACACGTTTGATACATTGAATCAACTCTACATTGCGAAAGAATGGCGCGCTGGACAGCGGCACAACCATCTTGATCCGCTTGTCGCGCAACGAACTTTTATTTGTAATTCTACGCTAGTAATTCAATTGTTTTTCCCAATTTGCGAACATATTGTGTTAGTGCAATATATCGCAAACCTAATTGTAACTAGTACTTAGACATTCGGTTGTTGACCAATTTGTCTTTGTAAAAAAGGTAACAACGTGGTACATTGTGGCAAAGACTGTCTTGATCCGCTTGTCGCGCGCAACGACATGTTCTTTGTTATTCAAAGCTTGTAATTCAAATGTTTTTTACAATTTGCGAACATTTCGTGTTAGTGCAATATATCGCGAATTCAATTAGAAGTAATACTTAAACATTCGATTGTTGACCAATTTGTCTTTGTAAAAGATAACAACGTGGTACATAGTGGCAAAAAATGTGTTGATTTACGAACTTTCATTTGTAATTCTAGGCTTGTAATGTCATTGTTTTTCCCAATTTGCGAACTTATTGTGTTAGTGCAATATATCGCGAACCTAATTGTAACTACTACTTTGACATTCGTTTGATAAACAATTTGTCTTTGTAAAAGATAACAACGTTCTACATCGTGGAAAATCTGTCGTCATCTGCTTGTCGCGCGCAACGACATGTTGTTTGTTGTTCTATGCTTGTAATGTAATTGTTTTTTCTCAATTTGCAAACATTTTGTGTTAGTGCAATATATCGTGAATCCAATTATAAATGGTACTTAAACATTCGGTTGTCCACCAATTTGTCTTTGTAAAAAAGATAACAACGTAGTACATCGTGGCAAAGACTGTCTCGAGTCGCTCGTCGCGCGCAACGAACTTTTATTTGTTATTCTAGGCTTGTAATTCAATTGTTTTTCACAATTTGCGAACATTTCGTGTTAGTGCAATATATCGCGAATTCAATTATAAATAATACTTAAACATTCGATTGTTGACCAATTTGTCTTTGTAAAAGATAAAACGTGGTACGTCGTGGCAAAAAATGTGTTGATTTACGAAGTTTTATTTGTAATTCTAGGCTTGTAATGTCATTGTTTTTCCCAATTTGCGAACATATTGTGTTAGTGCAATATATCGCGAACCTAATTGTAACTAGTACTTAGACATTCGATTGTTCACCAATTTGTCTTTGTAAAAGATAAAACGTGGTACATCGTGGCAAAATATGTGTTGATTTACTTGTCGCGCGACGAACTTTTATTTGTAATTCCAGGCTTGTAATGTCATTGTTTTTCCCAATTTGCGAACATTTCTTGTTTGTGCAATGTATCGCGAATCCAATTATAAATAATACTTAAACATTCTATTGTTGACCAATTTGTCTTTGTAAAAGATAACACGTGGTACATCGTGGCAAAAAATGTGTTGATCCGCTTGTCGCGCAACGAACTTTTAATTGTAATTCTAGGCTTGTTATGTAATTTTTTTTACAATTTGCGAACATATTGTGTTAGTGCAATATATCGCAAACCTAATTGTAACTAGTACTTAGACATTCGGTTGTTGACCAATTTGTCTTTGTAAAAAAGGTAAAAACGTGGTACATTGTGGCAAAGACTGTCTTCATCCGCTTGTCGGGCAACGAACTATTAAGTGTACTTGTAGGCTTGTAATGTAATTGTTTATTACAATTTGCGAACATATTCTGTTAGTGCAATATATCGCGAACCTAATTGTAACTAGTACTTTAACATTCGATTGATGACCAATTTGTCTTTGTAAAAGATAGGAACGTTGGACATCGTGGCAAAACCTGTCTTGATCCGCTTGTCGCGCAACGAACTTGTAATTGTAATTCTAGGCTTGTAATTCAATTGTTTTTTACAATTTGCGAACGTATTGTGTTAGTGCCATGTATCGCGAACCCAATTGTAACTAGTACTTTGGCATTCGTTTGATAAACAATTTGTCTTTGTAAAAGATAATTACGTGGTATTATTAAATACATGTGGTACTATTGAATACACTGTCTACGATGTAGCATAGCTGTCTTTCATTTTGTTCATTCGTTTTAAAAATGCAGCCACTAAAAGAACGGAAATCGATATTTCAGTAAAATATTCTTTAACAAATAGCCGCCATTTTGAGAAAAAGGAACACATGAAGCAACGACTAAGCTACATTATTGGCATTGTATTTACGATCAACCTCCTCGAATTGAATTCCATTTCCGTTGTTCTATATCCCCGTAAATTGAGCGGCCAGCCTGCGCGAGATGCTCAATTCATTTGTTCAAAAAAATTCGTCACTTTGTTACAATTGTTTCGACTTTTTTGATTCTTTAAATTAGAATTTAATAAGTGTATTTGTAAACGAAAAAAGTTTCATTTGTTCTAAATGCAATTGTGATTAATAATTCAAAAAATAAAGAATAAATGTTAATCGTACATTTTTTAAAGGCATTGTCACCAAATGCCTCTCTCTGTAATTCTTGGAGGAGATGAAGAATCATAACAGTTTTTTTTGTCGAATAACGGATTTTAATTATTGCTTCGATTTACAATTAACCGTGTACATGTAATGTAATGTTGTGTACAAACGTCAGATAAATAATATCAATATAAATAAACGAACAGAATGCATGTGACAAGACTAGATCGCAGAAATAGTAATATAACATCATCAATAACAGTCGTAAAGAGTGATACGTAATATGTAATCGTAATACAACAATACATAATCGTAAATACATATAATTTCTAACGTAATTATGAAAAACAGCGTAATCGTCGATTCATCGGAACAAAAGTAATACGTTTAACAGCAACACGGTTGACATAAGGTCTATAAATATTCGCATTCAAACTTTCTCATCGGTGACCTATTCATCATCCTCATCCGTAACATCATCACCATCATCGTACTAATACATCTTTAATTTCCCGCAAAGAACGACATAAACCAAACCAATGCGGCAAAACCAACAACAACAACAACAACAACGAGAACCAGAACAGCGGCAGTAAGAAGAACAAGAAACCGAACAAGAACTTAAATTAATTCGACGTGTTAAAGAATATTCGGGACACGAATGATGGTAGTGAAACTGACGGATGATGATTTTTTTCAAACAACAAGAAACAATGATAGATGTCATTGTGAATGTAACATCTCAACGCAACCTAATGCTTCTTTCTCTTGGCAATTTGACGTTGCTTCTGCACGCAATCGTGTACAATCCTACTTGCGTCTGGCGACAACAAGTTGTGCACCTTTTTTACGTAGTCTGCAAAACGAAACCAAATTAACACGTGATAGTAGTAATAATCATAAGAATATAAATAATTGTGTATGATTGATAACGAGTAATCTCGGATATTTCTATCAATAACAAAGAAACATGAAATGCTAACTTGAAATGGCCTGCAGTTTCCCTTCGTTCAATTTCATCACAGCGTTAGGATCTGTGTCGGCAGTACCCCGCGTACGTCTACCAGACAGCGTACATGTTCGTAATTCGTCGCTCGTAAAACAACCGTTAATCAGACAAGTTGCACTATCAAAGATGGATGCACGTGGTCCTATCCTATTGACTTCGTCGAGCACGTGCTTAGGAATTTCGTAATGCTGCTGCTGGTGGTGCGGCGATTGCTCTTGGTCATTATGTTGGTTCGTGATGTCCTCATGACCGTCGTCGGGGTGATGCAATCGTTTACGCTTGAGCCGATTTTGTTTGTCAATCATGCTGCTTCGTGCGGATTCATATTTCTGTAACAAAAATATCATCAAAATTAAATTTCTCTAAGAAAGAAAAAAAAACCAGAAAATGACAAACAAAAGAAGTAGACAAAGAAATCTCCGAAACCTGTACTTTCGAAACCTTGTTACTTTGCTCCGACTCATCCGATTCACTGCTGATGTCGTCGTCGTCTTCGGGTTGGTGTTCCAGGTCGGTGATAGGTTTCGCTGCTGCTTTCGCTGCCGCGGCTGATCGTTTTCTTCCCAATGACAAAATCAATGATGAAGATGATGATGTTGAAGTTGACGACTGCGCAGAAGGTACGTCTTGCTCTTGCTTGTCCTCGCTTGAATCAATCATGCGTATCACCTTTCTTTCTTCCACATCCTTCTGCTGCTGCTGCTGCTGCTGGTTCTGTCCAAGTTGATTCTAAACAAAAATCCGCGAACAAATCAAATCACATAATGATCATAACATGAGCATGCCAAACGCGCAAACCCAAACCAAATATCCCAGACTGCAACACGTCGCCACACAGACGCTATACAAAACATAATGTTAATTAATTATTATAATTACCATCATTTTCGTGTAAAGCTCTTTCGAGTGACTTGGTACTTTGTTCGTTTTCGTGTCAGTCAAGTGCATCGATGTTTCCGCCGCTGCTGCTGGTGCTGGAGTTGGAGCTGATTGCATCGTTGGACAAGGAGAACGAGGAGAAGGTGTTGTAGCAGAACCGTAGCTCGATCGCCGAGAGCGCAAAACTTTGCGTCGCGCAATAGCATTGCATTTGGACGTGCCAGGAACGGCCACGACGTCAACTGCGTCAATGTCAGACGACGACGTGGACGCGATGGGATGTAGCGATTGTCCTGCCTCCTCCGGCGAGCTTGCTGTCAACGTGGAAGCATCTAGACGCAGAACAGAAACGATCACGAATAAGAACGAAAGAACAAAGAAATTGAAATAACGAATTATCATGATCGGAACAACAACAGCGACCTAGAACGTAAAAATTTAATGGCGCTTACGTACAGTCAATTGAGTCGTCTTGCAGTAGTTGTATAATCGCCTCCAGGTTCTCGATTGTCCGGCGCTGCTCAATGTTCTGTCGTAAGAGACCTGTATTATGAAAAGAGGCAGACATATGAATATGACAAACATAAAAGAACCAACGAAACATCCAACAGAAATGACAAAAGAAGAAGGATAAGAAGTAGTAGTAGTAGTGAGATATATTGCATGTCGCAATTGGGCGATATACCTTGGTTTATACTTTCCAATGAGGCCTTACTAGTCGGTAGAATTGACGAGTTGACGTTATACACGCTAGCGTCAGTTGTGTATGGATCTGTCAATTATGAGACATGAAAGGTAGAAACATGGTGGATTCAACTTATTCGCGACATAACACACATACGGAAAACGAACAGCAAGCAGCAGCAGCAGCATCATCATCATTGACAAAGAATGACGCAAGAGTCGAGAAAGAAAGGAAAACCAAGACCAGAAATAACAAAAACCGAAATATTCGAAATACACGAACAAATTGTAGTACCTATAAAGTTGTTCATCATGTCTGCAGCAGCGTAAATTGCTTCTGTCGCCTGCGTTACAATGGCACATCCCTCAAGTAATGGCGCTAAACGAAATGACAGAGAAACAGAACAACAACATGGATTAACAAGATCGTTCGATATTAATCGTCTAGAAAAAGACGCAATCAGAATAATGATCACATTATTTCATTACCTCGCTGGTTCAGCCATGACTGGATGAACGCACGGTGTTGTCTCTCATCCTCTGCTACTGCTGCTACTCGAAGTAATCGTCCATTGTCATCCTCCGTCACTGATAATGGCTTCTCATTCTCCTTCTCCTGCTCCGACTTTTTCTCCTCGTGCATCCTGTCCTTGCATTCCACTTGTAACTTGTCACTTGTCCTCCTCTTCTTCTTCGGCGACTTCATCCTCGTCTTCAACTTGTTCTTGTCCTTGTTGTTGGTGGTGGTGGTGTTGTCATTCTTCGTTGTCATGTTTTTATCTGCGTTGCAGACGTGTTCGGACAAAACGTCGACTTCATCAGATTCCTTAATCTCTGAAGACATACTGCGTAAAAGCTTGCCGTGTTCGTCACGAATGCGCGGCATTGTAACGTAATGACACACGCAAAGTCTGAAACAGGACAGAGAGTGAGTGACTGAAGATAAGGATGACGACAAAGTGATGGAGAAGCAAACGACAGATTCAACGCAAAGACATTTTAGCACACAGACACATACAGCTGAACAACAGAAATTCAATGACAAACGGAATTACAAACACGTACAATGAAAATAATATTGGCCATATTCGTGTCAAAGGAACGTTGACAAACATGATGCTAATCAACTTTGTTAAAAATTCTCTGGTTGTCGTCGAAATTTGTACTTTGTATTTAATCGCCAGAGATCGACAAACTATTTGATGACAATGTGGTACAAAATGTTGCATAAATAAATCAACCAAAGTTTGACAATTTTTTTTGGTAAATTTCCATCAAAAATTTTTTGAAGTCAAAAACACCAAATTGCATTTTTACAGTTTACGAAAAGCGCTCACAAACTTTGGGAGTCTGTTTACATTTTCGAGGCCGTTTATTTATATTTCTCTGTTTCTGTTCTTTTTACAACTTCAAAACGAATAGAAATACATCATTTCTTGGAATTTACTTTCACGCTTTTACCTTACCTTCAATAAGCCAAAATAAAAATCACCCAAAACACACACACACACACACACAGTATTTGAAGCGAATTTCATGAAAAACATAAATAAATATTGTAAATCTGAGTATATACCGAGCGTGATATGTATCATGGAGAATGTTAATGTTTGATCGAATTTTTCGGAGCAAAAATTTAATACGAAAATATTATATTTATGTGTAAATAAATGAAAATAGTACCTGTGACAAGAAATTGAGCGGTATGTTCACTGTCGGTCGTATTGGGTCGAATCGTTGTGCTTGAGCATACACACACACACACGCACAGTTTTGTTGTTACTGTTGTGCGATGCCTGTTGTCTGTATCGTGTTGACGTTGTGGTGGTGGTGGTGGTGGTGGTGGTGGTGGTGGTGGTGGTTGTATAACCTCCTAAGATGCGGCCGACGGCGACGGGCACAGACGAGTGACGTTCTACTTTGCATCACACTGCGTAAACGATGGCGACGCAAGTGGCGCCGTTCGTGGCGACCGCGCGGTAACATTCGACCACCAAAATTCAAACCGTAGTAAAACGAAAAAGCACAAACGACGAATTAATCACGACGGAATTCCAATCTTCGTTATGTAATTTCAAAGCTCAATTATTCCGCAGACACTAGCTTACAAATTAAATTTGATGTATATAAATGACACGAAATAAACCTGAGATAATGATTAAAATAATTCTAATTATATTGGTGTAAAATCCATCCTAAGCTAAAAACAAAGATACTATATAAATGTATGTTTCCTTCCGTCAATTATATGCCACACGATCACTCGTCATGTAAATAAGTGCGAATTTTTAAATACTTTTTGTTCATAAAGTAGACTGTATACCTATTTTATTTTGTGTTAAATAATTTTTCTTACCATAACAACAATTTGACAAGCGTACACAGAAATTTTTGTCAGACAACTTGATTCATTGAAATATTACAACTGTAAAATATTACAACTAAATACCCGTAGTCGAGGAGAGTATACAAATAATTCAGTACTTCAAACATTTTATTCTATATTTTATTTGTTTTTAAACTCTTTACATAGTATTTGTCACATTATGAGTGTGAAATGCGAAAGAAGGAGGAAATACTTTTGTAGAGGAGGACAAGTTTAGAACAAATTAAATTTCTTTAAACATATTATTCCATTTTCGAACCTATTCTAAGCTTAAATTAAAATTAGTTAAAGAACTCTTACATCATGTAATGTATCAAAGAAATAACTATAAATGCTTAAATATATGAAATGTCTGATGAAACTTATCAAAAAGAAACGTATGTTTGTAATTATTAATGTAGGTTTTTTTTTAATTTTTTAACACAAACAAAAAGTTCACGCAATGCTTTGCTATACTACAACGCCAATCGTAGAATTGAACGAGGACATTGTCAAATGAAACTTAAATTTAACGTTTGCTGTGTCATCTACAGCATAAACAAAAGAAAATCAATTTTTATCAAACAAACGAACAGTTACACTACGTTTTCCTTAGCTGCGCCCAATCTTGAGTTGTGCATCCGAATGTTAATGGCGAACTTTATTTGCATCGCCTCTTGGCGTTCGCACATTTATTACGCGCGCATTTGCGTACCAGCCCTTTTGCTTTATCCTTCTCCATATGAAATCGCTCCATAATATCCTCTGCAAAAGACATGACAAACATTTATGTAACATGTGCTCTTTGCAAACACACAAAATTACAAAAAATACAACTCACTCGTAATCGCCGCAAGTTTGCGTTCGTCCAATTTTCCTTGCGTGGATATTTGAACCACACCATCCGAACCTTCAACAATTGCTCTGCCAGTTACTGAACTGCTCCTAAATTCTTTCATTGTGAAGAGAGCATTGAGCAGTGTATTCACTCTTTCCGACGGCGTGGCCAAATTTTGTGAATCGACTCTTTGCAGCACCACCGATGGAATTACCGCGGGCGGCGTGCCTGATGACGACGACGACGACGAAGCATTGATCTGTTAATAAGGACAAAAAAAAATTATGCAATTAATAATAATACATAAATAGGTATGTATTTATGGCTGGTTTGTGGAATTTTTTTTGCAAAAACCTATAAACAAACATTTTCCTTTTTACCTTATTCTTCATCGCTGTCTCGGTCGAATCGTCATTGCGGCTCTTCTTCTTGGACACCCTTACACGAGACGGCTCGGCCGAGTTCGAATCCTCCGCAGGCGTGTCCTCGTCCGCGGGTTCATTGTCTTTGTAAGAGCGTTTCCGCGCTCTCAATGCACGACGCTGAAACCATTAAAAGAACGCACACGAAATTAAAAAGACAACTCTTAACAAAGATGTATAACAATATTAATTAATTGTAATATGAATTGAAGTAATCTTTAATTTCAAACGCCCTTTTCACAGTTTTATCGTACCTCAATTGCAGCTGACGCGAACCTATCTGCCTCCGACTGTCGTCTACGAGATTTTTCTGGTGCTGCTGCTGCTGCTGCTGCTGCTGCTGGTGATGGGGGTGGTGATTGTGATGGTGTTGATGTGGGTGGTGATGGTGGTGGCGTTGCTGCTGGTCCTGATCCTGTTGATGTGGGTGGTGATGGTGGTGGCGTTGCTGCTGGTCCTGATCCTGTTGCTGCTGCAGCTGTTGGTGTAGATGCTCGTGCTGGTGCTGGTGCTGGTGCTGGTGCTGGTGCTGGTGCTGGTGCTGGTGCTGGTGCTGGTGCTGGTGCTGGTGCTGGTGCTGCTGCTAAGCTGTCATGTCCATCAGCGTTGTTCCTTGCACGTGCCAATGTTGCACGATGATCGTGTGGTTGTTGATGTGAAAAGACCTTTGGCACTGTTGCACGAAATTTTGGTGATCGCAAACGATGGAATGGAACAACATTCTGGGCTCTCGGACTGCGTCGGCTGCTGCTGGTGGTGGTAGTTCTGCTGTTTGAGGGTTCTTTGGTTCTTTGCTCGTGTTCTTCATAACGTAGTGAATATGTGGACACAAGAAGAGAAGAAAAAACTCGATTATTGCTACATTATTATTATTGCTGCTTAATTCTAATTATTATTATACGTGCCTCGGCACGTATCACAACTACAACAACGACGAGTATACGTACGTTCCAATGCTTGCAGTCGCTTCTCTATATTGTGACAATGAGCCACGACGTCGTCCCTCAAGTCATTGAATTGCATCAAGATGTCCTGCTTGAAGTCTGTGAACGCAAACAAAAAACATATATATATTATTACATGTTATCAATCCTTCTTCATTCAATCTTGATTCGTTACGAATCGAAACACTGAGAAAACAACCCAAATACCTTGAATTGTCTTCGTCACTGACAAATGTTCTGCTACGTTGTGCATTGAACGTTGACGACGATAATCCAAAAATCTTGACTGTCCATATGCTGCAATAGAACAACAAACATAAGAAATAAAATTCCAAGATTCCATGCAACATCTCACTCTCAAACATACTCACTCACGACAAATGTAAAATTAGCGAAAGTTGCATAATTATATATATACATATACGAACAGTAACGAACATGTCAAGTTTAATTGTGCAAAAATACCTCTGAGAGCTGTCAACGATTTTGCAACAATTTCCAGTTGCTGCGCGATGCCCTGGACTCCTCTCGTCAACTCCAGTAGAACCTCTGGAAAACCGGTAATACAAATTCAAAACAATGATTCCTTCAATGAAAGTGCGCGCTACTAGCCTTCCGAAATATTTACCATCTTGACTTTGAGACCGTCTGCCGTAAAAATTCATACTGCAAAGCACTCCATCGCAGTCCTCCTGTGCAACTGTACAATCATCCGTCGTATTCATGAACTCGTTTACCATGTTTTTTTGTTATTCATTCTACTCTGATTCAGACAACTCGCTGCAATACACAAACATTTGTTTTACATTTTTTGCGAACAATGCAATGTCAAACGTTAATAGTTCAAAATGTCAGAAATTGAACTATTAACAGAGAGATGCAGCGCTCACTAAAGGCGCGCCGTGCCGAACGTCAATATTTCATTACTGGTAAAAATTATATTTTTTGCAATGTTTCATTATGCGGTACATAGGCAATGAAGCGCGCTCTTCGTGCGCCTGCACCTTAAATTAACTTTGTGACATGTAATGTTTTGTTCTTCGAACAATGTCAATGTTTTTAATTTGTTCCACAAAATTGATTCCAAAAATCAATGGAAATAATTAATATATATTAAGATATTCGTATTTCTATGATTGCGCGCAATCTCTAACCCGATCGATATTCCGGTCGATAATGCAGTTTTCGATATATTTCAAGTTTCAAAAGTCACTATCAAATAGTTTATCAAACTTGATTCTGACTGTGAATCGTTAATAATGATTCATTATGATTAATTATTCATTGAATTGTAGCATTTTACAAACGAAAATGACGAAATAATGCGAACGAAATCATTTTCTGTATTATCGGCAGTAAGTCAAAGAGAGCGCGTGTGGCTTTGCGCGCGCGTGTGTGTGTTTGTGCGCGCGTGTGTGTTTGCGCGCGCGCGTGTGTGTGTGCACGGAGCGGAAAGAATCTCAGAGTTTAATATTTTTTATGTCAGAGTAGGAACAGACTGCAATCAGCTTAGATTTTTATATTGAAATGTTACATTTCAGCATGTTTTGTGCGAAAAAATGATGTTTAAATATTTTAATTTTTCAAATAAAAAAAAGTAAGATTTTTGCTGTTAAATTATGAAATGTAAAAATGTTAATTTTTCGAAACACCATTGTTGATCTATTCATGTCTGATTCTTTGAAATCCATTGTTTTGAAATGTCATCGGAGTATTTGTTGATATTTCGTAAACACCTTTTATGTTTTATTTTTTGGAATCGAATATTTTAAAATGTAAAAACAGTAAACATCTAAAAAGAAAACGAACAAAGATAAAAATGAACGTAAACCATAAGTTATAAAATAACCATTCACCGAATTTGAATGTATTTGTATTAAAATACACAGAAAAAAAATTAACATTTTAAATGATAAAATTTGTGAGACATGTTGGGGATTGAGAAAATTCGGAATTAAAATTTCAAACCCCCGACTTAACCGCCACCTCGCGACTCTGCTCCGAACCTGTACCTTAGGCCCACGCGGGCCTTAGGGCCGTATTGCTACGGCGCATCCCGTCTGCGCACTTACGCATCCCGAACCCCGATCCTCGCGCCGTATCTATCTCTCTGCTTCCGACCACCGTACCGAACACACGTCTCGCGACACTCCGCTCCGTTTAATAAAATCCAATTGTTATGTTCGAACCCGTTTGATATTTATTGTAAAACCCTCCTGTTTCAACAGGTTATGGGCCCAGGAACGTGATACAATAAATATTTTTCTGTTTATCTGTCTGGTTGTCCGGTGAATCGGTTTGTTGCGTTGTCCTGTTCGCTGTCTGTTATGTCCGTCCACGTGCATCTGTAAATCATGGAAAACTCCTCGATCAGAATCGCCAAGCTGACCGGTATCGAGAACTGGGGAACCTGGAAATTTCAAATACGTCTAACCTTGAAATCTTACAAGGTCTGGGGACACGCAACTGGGGAAGAAGAGAAACCGGCTGAGGACAAGGTCAAGGAATTCAAGAAGTGGCTCGAGGATGATGACAAGGCACAACAGATCATCGGATTGGGTGTCGAGGGCAACGCCCTACTGCACGTCATCAACTGTGGGTCCGCCAAGGAAATGTGGACGAAACTGACGTCTGCGTACGAGCAGAAATCCGAGACCAGCGCCCACATGCTCCTGCAAGAATGGTACCGTTCCGACATCTGCCCGGGGGACGACATCGCGACACACGTGGCTCGTCTCCAGGATCTGGCACACCGTCTGGAGGTCATGGATCAGAAGATTCCTGACCAGATGATCGTCACCAAAATTCTGATGACACTGCCGAAGTCGATGCCGCACTTTGTTACTGCCTGGGAATCGACGCCGGCGGCCGACCGTACTCTGTCCAACCTCGTGGCCAGGCTGATCAACGAGGAAAAGCGGATAACTGAGGAATACGAACATATCACGGCCTTTTTCGGGAAAACGAAAAAGGGCCGTACTTTCACCGGCACTTGCAACTACTGCAAGGAACCTGGACACTGGAAAAACGAATGTCCGAAAAAGAAGGAAGCCGACGCCAGGAACAAAGCCCATCACTCCAACTTCTACGCCGAGGATGCCGCCTGGTGACAGTTTGTGCTCCGTCTGTTTTTGTGAAATCTGTGCCCCGTCTGTTCATCTGTGAAATCTATTGTCAGTGAATTTTCTGTATGCTCGTTGTAAAATTGTCCGATTTTCCGTGCGAATCTGTCTGTTCTGTGTGAAAAATCTGTAAAACTCCGTTAAAATTGTAAAATTCTGAGAGATTTTTGTTTCAGTGGGAGTTCTCTGTCTTCTTGTATTTTCACGTTGGCAACACTGTAACTTTGGGGTTATGTTGACCGTAAACTGTAGCGTTTGTACAATTTCTGTCTGTTAGGTTACCAGTCTGTAATTTCCGTCTGTTAGGTTACCTGTCTGTAATTCCTGTCTGTTAGGTTACCTGTCTGTAATTCCTGTTCGTTAGGTTATCTGTTTGAAAGCTGTAATGTCTGTTTAACTGTAAATCTGTCTGTCTGTTTATCTGTAAGTTAGGTTAATTGTCCGTTCATTTATAAGTCTGTAAATTAGGTTATGTCTTTTGTATTCTTGTCCGTCAGTTGAATTTGAATTTTTGATACCTGAATTTTCAGTGGGAGTGTTGGGGATTGAGAAAATTCGGAATTAAAATTTCAAACCCCCGACTTAACCGCCACCTCGCGACTCTGCTCCGAACCTGTACCTTAGGCCCACGCGGGCCTTAGGGCCGTATTGCTACGGCGCATCCCGTCTGCGCACTTACGCATCCCGAACCCCGATCCTCGCGCCGTATCTATCTCTCTGCTTCCGACCACCGTACCGAACACACGTCTCGCGACACTCCGCTCCGTTTAATAAAATCCAATTGTTATGTTCGAACCCGTTTGATATTTATTGTAAAACCCTCCTGTTTCAACAAGACATTACTTAAAAAAATTTGGTAGCTTTGATGCCAATAAATGAAATCATAATAGATCAAATTTTAACATTTTAAATGCTAAAATTTGACGAAAGGTGTTTGAGGCATTACTCAATACAACTTTTTGCTCCGTGTGAGAGTGTTCGCGATGGGCGCAATTCTGTGTAAACAATTGTGTACAGAAAAAAAACGAAAAACACCGTAAATAACAACACAAGCGTAACATGCGACATACCTTTTACAAGTTGCGTGTGGCAACGTCTTGTCCAGCACAGATACCACGCACACGATGAAAAGACGCCGGCCGTCGAGTTGACGCGTTCAGGACAAACACAAGCGACGACAAGACACAACTGGACGAACAGAAGCGTGCTGTACGTTTGATGGGCGTTACGAACAATGTGTGCCACAAACAAGGAGACATACAACGTTGCCACATGGCCGACATTAGTTCCCCCTGACGGGCGCTTAAAGCAACCGCTAAAATTGAAATAACAAGAGTAACGAAATACCGCTACAATTTGAAATTTTAATATAAATTCATTGTGAAAAACATTTTGAAAACATCTTTCATGTTCCACTAATACTTTATTACATACTAATATCAAATATCGAAATTAAATTCGAGAACGCGGATATTCATTGTGAGTTCAAGTTTGTGTGTATTTCATTGGCAGGTTTTCTTTGTTTGTTTGTTTTTCCTTTTTGGTTTTTGTCTTGTTTTGTTGTATTTATTTGTCGGTTAATTATGAATTATTTTCCCATAAATTTTTGGTTTGTCTGATTTCAATGAGGTTATTATTGAGAAATAGGTTTTTTGACGGTGCACAAATGTAACTCTACGACGAAGAGAGTATTTTAGATATCGCGAGCTGAACCAAAGTAGATCTATCGTCAAAAATCAGTATCTCGGGCCCCTGATATCGATTCCTCATAGTGATACAATTTTTTTCGTTATTTCTTTACTCAATTCGTCTTTCTAACTAAAAACTAAAACTACTAAAGTACTTTGGAATAACAAAAAAATTCTAGGCTTGTAATGTAATTGTTTTTTACAATTTGCGAACATATTGTGTTAGTGCAATATATCGCGAATCCAATTATAAATAGTACTTAAACATTCCATTGTTGAACAATTTGTCTTTGTAAAAGATAACAACGTGGTACATCGTAGCAAAGACTGTCTCGATCCGCTTGTCGGGCAACGAACGTTTAGTTGTAATTCAAGGCTTGTAATGTGATTGTTTTTAATAATTTGCGAACATATTGTGTTAGTGCAATGTATCGCGAACCTAATTGTAACTAGTACATATAGACATCCGATTGTTGACCAATTTGTCTTTGTAAAAGAAAACAACGTGGAACATCGTGACAAAAACTGTCTTGATCCGCTTGTCGCGCAACGAACTTTCAATTGTAATTGTAGGCTTGTAATGTAATTGGATTTTACAATTTGCGAACATATTGTGTTAGTGCAATATATCGCAAACCTAATTGTAACTAGTACTTAGACATTCGGTTGTTAACCAATTTGTCTTTGTAAAAGATAAAACGTTGGACATCGTGGCAAAACCTGTCTTGATCCGCTCGTCGCGCAACGAACTTTTAATTGTAATTCAAGGCTTGTAATTTGATTGTTTTTTACAATTTGCGAACATTTTGTGTTAGTGCAATGTATTGCGAACCCAATTGTAACTAGTACTTAGACATTCGGTTGTTGACCAATTTGTCTTTGTAAAAGATAACAACGTGGTACATCGTGGCAAAACCTGTCTTAATTCGCTTGTCGCGCAACGAACTTTGAATTGTAATTCTAGGCTTGTAATGTAATTGTTTATTACAATTTGCAAACATATTGTGTTAGTGCAATGTATCGCAGATCTAACAACCACTACTACTTTGTCATTAAATTGATAAACAATTTGTCTTTGTCAAAATTAAGAATGTCGTACATCGTTGCAAAAAATCTGTTGATTTACTTGTCGCGCAACGAACTTTTATTTGTTATTCTAGGCTTGTAATTCAATTGTTTTTCCCAATTTGCGAACATATTGTGATAGTGCAATGTATCGCGGATCTAATAACCAGTAGTACTTTGTCATTAGATTACTGACCAATTTGTCTTTGTAAAAGGTAACAACGTAGCACATCGTGGCGAAACCTGTCTTAATCCGCTTGTCGCGCAACGAACGTTTATTTGTACTTCTAGGCTTGTAATGTAATTGTTTTTTACAATTTGCGAAGATATTGTGTTAGTGCAATGTATTGCGGATCAAATAACCACTAGTATTTTGTCATTGAATTGTTGACCAATTTGTCTTTGTAAAAGAAAACAACGTGGAACATCGTGACAAAAACTGTCTTGATCCGCTTGTCGCGCAACGAACTTTCAATTGTAATTGTAGGCTTGTAATGTAATTGGATTTTACAATTTGCGAACATATTGTGTCAGTGCAATATATCGCAAACCTAATTGTAACTAGTACTTAGACATTCGGTTGTTAACCAATTTGTCTTTGTAAAAGGTGAAACGTTGGACATCGTGGCAAAACCTGTCTTAATCCGCTCGTCGCGCAACGAACTTTTAATTGAAATTCTAGGCTTGTAATGTTATTGTTTTTTACAATTTGCGAACATATTGTGTTAGTTAAATGTATCGCGAACCCAAATGTAACTAGTACTTAGACATTCGGTTGTTGACCAATTTGTCTTTGTAAAAGATAACAACGTGGTACATCGTGGCAAAAAATGTGTTGATTTACGAACTTTTATTTGTTATTCTAGGCATGTAATTCAATTGTTTTTCACAATTTGCGAACATTTCGTGTTAGTGCAATATATCGCGAATTCAATTATGAATAATACTTAAACATTCGATTGTTGACCAATTTGTCTTTGTAAAAGATAACAACGTGGAACATCGTGACAAAAACTGTCTTGATCTGCTTGTCGCGCAACGAACTTTCAATTGTAATTGTAGGCTTGTAATGTAATTGGATTTTACAATTTGCGAACATATTGTGTCAGTGCAATATATCGCAAACCTAATTGTAACTAGTACTTAGACATTCGGTTGTTAACCAATTTGTCTTTGTAAAAGATGAAACGTTGGACATCGTGGCAAAACCTGTCTTAATCCGCTCGTCGCGCAACGAACTTTCAATTGTAATTGTAGGCTTGTAATGTCATTGTTTTTGCCAATTTGCGAACATTTCGTGTTAGTGCAATATATCGCGAATCCAACTATAAATAATACTGAAACATTCGATTGTTGACCAATTTGTCTTTGTAAAAGATAACAACGTGGTACATCGTGGCAAAAAATGTGTTGATTTACGAACTTTTATTTGTTATTCTAGGCATGTAATTCAATTGTTTTTCACAATTTGCGAACATTTCGTGTTAGTTCAATATATCGCGAATTCAATTATAAATAATACTTAAACATTCGATTGTTGACCAATTTGTCTTTGTAAAAGATAAAACGCGTTACATCGTGGCAAAGACTGTCTCGATCCGCTCGTCGCGCGCAACGAACTTTTATTTGTTATTCTAGGCTTGTAATGTAATTGTTTTTTACGATTTGCGAACATTTCGTGTTAGTTCAATATATCGCGAATCCAATTATAAATAGTACTTAAACATTCCATTGTTGAACAATTTGTCTTTGTAAAAGATAACAACGTGGTACATCGTAGCAAAGACTGTCTCGATCCGCTTGTCGGGCAACGAACGTTTAGTTGTAATTCAAGGCTTGTAATGTGATTGTTTTTAATAATTTGCGAACATATTGTGTTAGTGCAATGTATCGCGAACCTAATTGTAACTAGTACATATAGACATCCGATTGTTGACCAATTTGTCTTTGTAAAAGAAAACAACGTGGAACATCGTGACAAAAACTGTCTTGATCCGCTTGTCGCGCAACGAACTTTCAATTGTAATTGTAGGCTTGTAATGTAATTGGATTTTACAATTTGCGAACATATTGTGTTAGTGCAATATATCGCAAACCTAATTGTAACTAGTACTTAGACATTCGGTTGTTAACCAATTTGTCTTTGTAAAAGATAAAACGTTGGACATCGTGGCAAAACCTGTCTTGATCCGCTCGTCGCGCAACGAACTTTTAATTGTAATTCAAGGCTTGTAATTTGATTGTTTTTTACAATTTGCGAACATTTTGTGTTAGTGCAATGTATTGCGAACCCAATTGTAACTAGTACTTAGACATTCGGTTGTTGACCAATTTGTCTTTGTAAAAGATAACAACGTGGTACATCGTGGCAAAACCTGTCTTAATTCGCTTGTCGCGCAACGAACTTTGAATTGTAATTCTAGGCTTGTAATGTAATTGTTTATTACAATTTGCAAACATATTGTGTTAGTGCAATGTATCGCAGATCTAACAACCACTACTACTTTGTCATTAAATTGATAAACAATTTGTCTTTGTCAAAATTAAGAATGTCGTACATCGTTGCAAAAAATCTGTTGATTTACTTGTCGCGCAACGAACTTTTATTTGTTATTCTAGGCTTGTAATTCAATTGTTTTTCCCAATTTGCGAACATATTGTGATAGTGCAATGTATCGCGGATCAAATAACCACTAGTATTTTGTCATTGAATTGTTGACCAATTTGTCTTTGTAAAAGAAAACAACGTGGAACATCGTGACAAAAACTGTCTTGATCCGCTTGTCGCGCAACGAACTTTCAATTGTAATTGTAGGCTTGTAATGTAATTGGATTTTACAATTTGCGAACATATTGTGTCAGTGCAATATATCGCAAACCTAATTGTAACTAGTACTTAGACATTCGGTTGTTAACTAATTTGTCTTTGTAAAAGGTGAAACGTTGGACATCGTGGCAAAACCTGTCTTAATCCGCTCGTCGCGCAACGAACTTTTAATTGAAATTCTAGGCTTGTAATGTTATTGTTTTTTACAATTTGCGAACATATTGTGTTAGTTAAATGTATCGCGAACCCAAATGTAACTAGTACTTAGACATTCGGTTGTTGACCAATTTGTCTTTGTAAAAGATAACAACGTGGTACATCGTGGCAAAAAATGTGTTGATTTACGAACTTTTATTTGTTATTCTAGGCATGTAATTCAATTGTTTTTCACAATTTGCGAACATTTCGTGTTAGTGCAATATATCGCGAATTCAATTATGAATAATACTTAAACATTCGATTGTTGACCAATTTGTCTTTGTAAAAGATAACAACGTGGAACATCGTGACAAAAACTGTCTTGATCCGCTTGTCGCGCAACGAACTTTCAATTGTAATTGTAGGCTTGTAATGTAATTGGATTTTACAATTTGCGAACATATTGTGTCAGTGCAATATATCGCAAACCTAATTGTAACTAGTACTTAGACATTCGGTTGTTAACCAATTTGTCTTTGTAAAAGATGAAACGTTGGACATCGTGGCAAAACCTGTCTTAATCCGCTCGTCGCGCAACGAACTTTCAATTGTAATTGTAGGCTTGTAATGTCATTGTTTTTGCCAATTTGCGAACATTTCGTGTTAGTGCAATATATCGCGAATCCAACTATAAATAATACTGAAACATTCGATTGTTGACCAATTTGTCTTTGTAAAAGATAACAACGTGGTACATCGTGGCAAAAAATGTGTTGATTTACGAACTTTTATTTGTTATTCTAGGCATGTAATTCAATTGTTTTTCACAATTTGCGAACATTTCGTGTTAGTTCAATATATCGCGAATTCAATTATAAATAATACTTAAACATTCGATTGTTGACCAATTTGTCTTTGTAAAAGATAAAACGCGTTACATCGTGGCAAAGACTGTCTCGATCCGCTCGTCGCGCGCAACGAACTTTTATTTGTTATTCTAGGCTTGTAATGTAATTGTTTTTTACGATTTGCGAACATTTCGTGTTAGTTCAATATATCGCGAATTTAATTATAAATAATACTTAAACATTCGATTGTTGACCAATTTGTCTTTGTAAAAGATAACAACGTGGTACATCGTGGCAAAACCTGTCTTAATTCGCTTGTCGCGCAACGAACTTTGAATTGTAATTCTAGGCTTGTAATGTAATCGTTTATTACAATTTGCGAACATATTCTGTTAGTGCAATATACGGCGGATCTAACAACCACTAGTATGTTATCATTAGATTGCTGACCAATTTGTCTTTGTAAAAGATAACAACGTTGTACATCGTGGCAAATCTGTCGTCATCCGCTTGTCGCGCGCAACGACGTGTTGTTTGTTGTTCTATGCTTGTAATTTGATTGATTTTCACAATTTGCGAACATATTGTGTTAGTGCAATGTATAACGAATCTAATTACCACTAGTACTTTGACATTCGATTGATGAGCCATTTGTCTTTGTCAAAAATAAGAACGATGTACACCGAGCGATTCGGTCTAAGTATCAGAACGTGAATATTCCAGATAAGAGTTTTGTTCGTTGTTTGAATTTGTGTTGAGCTAAATATTTTATAGTGATGTTGTAGTTTGTCAATTATGGAAATCAGCAGCAACAAAACACTGTTGAAAAGTTGAACCTCTAATTCGACCGGTTCGAGATCACCAGACCTTTTCAAGGAGTTGGTTTGATCAGGATATCAAGTTAATTTCATTCGTCAAACATTTCTTAGACTTGGACCAATACTATCGCCAATTTTGCCACACGTTGTAGGACTGAAGGCTGTAGCCATACAGTTTATTGTGTCAGGTTTTCTATCGTCACGTTATGCGGTATCGTGCAAAACTTTGATGGGACTTACAAAGTTACCAGAGCTGGAAGAATTGTTTCTAAATTTCTATCGAGTTGACTCCACCGGTGTAGATTCTTTTATCGAGCAACTGGCTGAAGGCTGTCTGAAATTGTGAGTTGTTTGCTTTGGTATACAAATGTCCTTAGTAATTTAATTTATAAAATTGTTTGTGATGATAATTATATTTGTTTTAGAGATCAGATATTTTTTATGTACTTTCAACATTATTAGCAGAACACGAGCGCCAATGCCCTCAGAAGCTAATCAAGTAATTGTTAGGTTTGTGTGATTTTAATGAGGTTATTATTGAGAAATAGGTTTTTTTGACGGTGCAAAAATGTGTTGGAAAAGTGTGATAATAAAACTTGATAGTGAGTAGAATGAAAGTCATAATAGTGTCTTATGGGAGGTTATATTAATCTAAATAAATAATCAAACAAATGAACGATTATTGTAACTGTACACTTTTATTCGTTCAAATAAATGTCATAAATATTAATAACAATAACATGATATAATATATAATAATAAAAAGGGGGACAAGGCGACAAGCTGGCGACCCAGCATGGGCTGACTAGATGTGGCCCTCGAGATCGGGCTACTAATACCTCCCAGACTCTGGGAGTCAATCTGCTGACAGATTGCAGGACAGTTTAATCGTCTCGTTGAGATGATCGCAGCGGTCGCTTCTCCGCGGGCGGCTCGTGTCGGACCTGACGACGTTTCCCGTGCGTCGCTTTCACGACAATGTTATTCGTCCATGATTTGCTCCTGCAACAAAAGAATAACAACATCAATAACAAAGAATGAAACAACGTTAATAATAATGAAGACCAGTAGCCAGAAACAGCATCAAGATCGCACATCAACAACATTGTCATTGTATGCATCACAGAGAGAGAGAGAGAGAGAGAGAGAGAGAGAGAGAGAGAGAGAGAGAGAGAGAGAGAGAGAGAGAGAGAGAGAGAAAGAGGCTGCTCAGCGAGGAAAGAGCATGAATTATCGCTTAAATGGTAATGATAATGTCGCGTGTCGGATCTTACCTCTTTTCGAACAACGACCTGAATTTCGTCGTCTTCATGAGCCGACGTAAGCGTTGCATTTCCTCGTGCGTCACCGTCAACCTTTGGAGACGTCCATAAACGATGACAGCCCGGAGAGTTGTCGCTAGTTCGCCGTGAAGGGTACCCCTGGGACATTGTCCGTTGCGCACGAAAGTAATCAACAAGTGTCGATCCTTTTCTGGCGTTGACTCGTCCGCCATGTACGCTAACACCTTCTTCACAGCCTGTAATGTTAAAACCGAAAACAATCGTTGAATTGCCATTAACCGACAATTTCATAAACAAACAGACAAACAAAGAAACATACAAACAAACATCCGCGCGCAACAACAGAAATATTAATGCACGCGTGATACTCGCGTATACTCACGTTTTGAACATCGTCGTCGGTCGATCGGGTCCTACGGATCTTTGGTTTGACGACAGGCGGCTGCACAGTATTTGTGCACGATCCGGCGGCTGCTGACGGCTCCTCTAATGGCGACTGCGCGGCGGATCACTGGGCAGGTGGCTTAGCTGACGTTAATGCTGCTTCAACCTCTTCGCGTATCCTATGAACAACAACAACGACAACAACAGTTACACCAACATATCAACAAGAACAACATGAGCAACAACAACAACAACAGCAACGGTACATGCATCATTGACATGATACTCACAAAATTGGCGCGTCCTCGTTGAACACTTCCGGCTCGATGTGCACAATTTTGTCGCGTAACTTGCACTCGCACCGAGATATGCGAGGCGCGTAATTCATCCAGTCCCTGGTAGCTATGTTCACGGCCTCGTTGATCATGAGACCGGTGTTCAGACCTGAATGCGCGCCGTACGGGAAGGTCATCACAGCCTGGCCAGGATATTGCACGAGCTGTAAGGAGAAATGTGCGTAAGAAAAGTAACAAAAAACAATAACATGCGCGCTCTATAGCATTATAGGGCGCTTGTGCAGCGCTACTATAATGCACACAAGAAATAAGAAGCACAACAACAACAACAACAACAATAACAACAACATACCCGATAGACGATGATGCCATGCTTGCGCAGCACCGACGGACACACGAAGACCCACTTGTGCCGGAAGAAGGCAGCACACCTGGTGTAATCATACTTGTACTGCGTACAAATGAACCGGCGAAACTTCTTCATTGACCGTTTCGCTATGGAATACCAAATCTTTGGCTTACCACCGAGGTGCACGTTCACGGATATGAAATTGCAGTCCTCGAGGTGCCAGCCAAAAGCAGAGCGGTAGCTTCCAATGTACACTAGCGAGTTCACCAGTCCATCACAATTAAGCTGAGGTAGCTGCAACAGAAGCACACGAAAATTACAACAAATAAGAGAGAACCCCAATAAAAACAAGAAAAACTAATACTTAGACAAATCTGCACACACTTACCGGGTCAATGAGGTCGCGCAAATAACTCTGAGCATCGCACAGATTCCACCGCCCGTGGTTGAGGAAGCTCATCCTGTTGTCGACGCTGTAGTAGGCCTTGAAATTGTTGGCCTTAAGTTGGTCTGCAAACAAACAGAAAAGTATCAGAGCAAAGTACACTCACAAATGTAATTGAGCAATTATTAAGTAAAAGACGAAACAGGGAAAACCAAAAAAATCCTGAAATTTGCTTACCCCACAAAATCTTCCTGTCCAGCATGTAGCCATCCGGTGCGTCGAACGCCTGTGCGTCGTACGAGTGTTCCTCCGGGTCTTCGAACTCTCGTTTGTACTCGCCGAATGTGTAGGACGAGTTCCCGCACGGTGACAATGACGTGGTGGTGGTGGTGGTGGTGGTGGTGGTGATGTCCGCTTTTTCTCCGTCCTGGCTGTCGTCGTCGTCGCTGCTGTTATCGAAATAACTGCTGACGTATCGCACGTTTGTAGCCTCGGGAGGAAGCTGAAGCCTGCGGGCAACCTTATGCGGTGTCTTCGCTGGCGCAACCTCACCTTCCACATCATCGTCGTGCAGCGGCGGTTCATGCTGCTGCTGCTCCTCATTGTCCTCGTCGTTTGATGAACCCGGCGGATAGTCCTTCTGGTCGAAGTGGAACACTTTCACCGGACGTCTCCTCCTCGTCCTGGGTTTTTTTCCCGTCGTCTTCCAACCTCTATGGAAGGGTCTTTTTTTTATTTTTTTCGTGACAACGCCGCTGTTGCCATCGTCTCCTTGCGACTGCTCCTCAGGCGTCGCTATCGATGTCGTCATCGTAGCGGGTTCTTCATCCGATGAATCCCTCTCGTCAACGACAACAACCTCCTCGTCCGTTGACGGATCGTCGTATGCTGAACGCCGGGACAACCGGTAAACCCGTTCCGTCGCGCCTTCAACGTTCTGTAAAGTAATTTATCAGTTGATTAGTGCAAGTATCGAAATAACGAAAAATAACAAAGGACAAATTATAACGAACGACAACCGAAATGGCAAAAATTATAGAGCACAATTACCTCGATTGTCTGAATACTTGGCACGTTGATTCGGAGTTTGTCCTGTTTCTTCAGGTCTATGATGACCGAGGCAGGGAGGTCGAATTAGACGCAGCCATACTCGTCATAGCCATCGCGAACCAACTCGCAGTAGGCCGTCGTGTATGGCTCCTTCGAATTAAGGGCACGCCTGGACAGCTTGTAATACTGTCTCGGCTCGCTGATGGGCGCATAATCGCCTCGTGTCTGCTTCATACCTGTACATACAAGCACGAAAAGAATTAGTAAATTGAATTAAATATACAATGTACAGTATATGTAATATGATATATTTTCCTAGTTCTACGACTGAGTCCTATTGCTAAAAATGTAGTGTAAATAAAAGATTACCGATACGCTTTACCTTTTTATCTTCGAAACAATTTGTTATTTAAAAGGTTTTTCCAATATGGACAATATGAAAGGGAATCAATCCGAAATCCGGAAAAATGATGCCAAATTGTGCCCCACTAAGTCAAAATTATTCACTAATTTTCATAAATTTCCTTAATAATAGCATAGAAGGAAATCTGTTTTTCAAAACACAACGACCATCATGTTTAATAAGCAGGAAAAAGTTAAGTTGGAAGAAAAAGATAAAAAAAACGAAGCATGTTTTATGACTTTTCAGAATAGCAACAAAACGATTTTTATGTCAACACGCAACGAAAACAAAAAACTGAAAAAGAAAGAAGAGTTTTAGACTAAAAATATCCAATTGTCAAGGTATTCAATAACAAAACAACGTTGTGAAGAAAAATAACCGAAAAAAAGGATAACAATGAATGCGAACGACTAGCATTTCATCACAACGGACCGAGTTGAAAATCCAACGACGCGATGTTTATGTTTATAATTCCTCAAAGTCGCAGAGGTCAAAATAAATAACAAGCGGGCACACAACGAACACATAACAACATTCCAGAAGCAGTGCTGGACGAAAAAGTAACATCCACGCAACGATTAAACCAGCAAATGCACACGAAAGATTTTAATATTTAGACAAAATGACACGACTCACCCTTAGCCATAATGACGATCGACAAGGAGTACTTCTTTTGCTGCTACTGCTGCTGCTGCTGCTGTTGTTGTTGCTGAAATGTTGTCAGGCGCCCAGAAAGCATCAGCCAAACAACACACGTTGAAAACAAAAGATGGCGAACCCCCGGCGGAAAACAAAGGAAAACACGCTTAGACACACAGAATCTTGCTAACGCTCACGTGCTCGTCGTCACAATTGCTGTGCATCCATCGTCGCTGCGACGCTTCATGACAACGGCGTGAATGATCGGGCAGAGTGGGGAGCTGAGCAGTAGCTGAGGCACGCGCGCGGCACTCTGATGCGCGTGTGCGCTAGTTTCCCGCGCGCCCAGCAACCACCCATTGGACACATTCATTCATTCATTGGTGTGGATTCATGTGGCGGAGGCGGCGTCAAGCAGCTCACGCTTATGTTGCACGCGCGCGTGCACGCGCTCAATTTTTTAACTTGACGCGTACAAGTAAATGTTCAATTTTTTCATCGCTTGTCATCAGTTTGTACTTGCTCATTTACTTTTACTTTTGCTGCAATTGAATTTCAAAACCGCCGCGACAGTAAATTGTAGTCATATACAAGTTCATCAAACGCAATATTTGAATGCCATGCATAATAATGTGGCTAGCATTTACCCTCGTTAAAGTGTAGAGGAAGAATTTTCCTAATTTGTATATGAGCAAATCCGAAATTGACGTCCACTTGGCGGTTGAAAAGAATAAAAATTTTTGGACATTAGGCACACTATTGGGCCTCTTTTCTCACGATCTAGATCAATTACAACAAGAAGAAAAAATGGTGCGGCCCACCTTGAAACAAGTGGCGACATACTTTCAAAATTTGTCTTTGTAAAAGATAACAACATGGTACATTGTGACAGAATGGCGCGCTGGATAGCGGCGGCCCAACCATCTTGATCCGCTTGTCGCGCGCAACGACATGTTGTTTGTTGTTCTATGCTTGTAATTTAATTGATTTTGACAATTTGCGAACATATTGTGTTAGTGCAGTGTATCGCGGATCTAACGACCACTAGTACTTTGTCACTAAATTGTTGACCAATTTGTCTTTGTAAAATATAAAAACGTGGTACATCGTGGCTGAAACTGTCTTGATCCACTTGTCGCGCGCAACGACATGTTGTTTGTTGTTCTATGCTTGTAATTTAATTGATTTTTATAATTTGCGAACATATTGTGTTAGTGCAGTGTATCGCGGATCTAACGACCACTAGTACTTTGTCACTAAATTGTTGACCAATTTGTCTTTGTAAAATATAAAAACGTGGTACAACGTGGCTGAAACTGTCTTGATCCGCTTGTCGCTCGCGACGAACTTTCATTTGTAATTCTAGGCTTGTAATTCAATTGTTTTTTAAAATTTGCGAACATATTGTGTTTGTGCAATGTATCGCGAATCCAATTGTAACTAGTACTTTGTCCTTAAATTGTTGACCAATTTGTCTTTGTCAAAAATAGAAACGTCGTACATCGTGGCGAAGACTGTATTGACCCGCTCGTCGCGCGCAACGACGTGTTATTTGTTATTCTAGGCTTGCAATTTAATTGTTTTCTCGCAATTTGCAAACATTTTGTGTTAGTGCAATATATCGTGAATCCAATTATAAATGGTACTTAAACATTCGGTTGTCCACCAATTTGTCTTTGTAAAAAAGATAACAACGTAGTACATCGTGGCAAAGACTGTCTCGATTCGCTCGTCGCGCGCAACGAACTTTTATTTGTTATTCTAGGCTTGTAATTCAATTGTTTTTCACAATTTGCGAACATTTCGTGTTAGTGCTATCGCGAATTCAATTATAAATAATACTTAAACATTCGATTGTTGACCAATTTGTCTTTGTAAAAGATAAAACGTGCTACATCGTGGCAAAAAATGTGTTGATTTACGGAGTTTTATTTGTAATTCTAGGCTTGTAATGTCATTGTTTTTCCCAATTTGCGAACATATTGTGTTTGTGCAATGTATCGCGAATACAATTATAAATAGTACTTTGACATTCGATTGTTGACCAATTTGTCTTTGTCAAAAATAAGAACGTCGCACATCGTGGCAAAAAATGTGTTGATTTACTTGTCGCGCGACGAACTTTTATTTGTAATTCCAGGCTTGTAATGTCATTGTTTTTCCCAATTTGCGAACATATTCTGTTAGTGCAATATATCGCGAACCTAATTGTAACTAGTACTTAGACATTTGATTGTTCACCAATTTGTCTTTGTAAAAAATAACGACCTTGTACATCGTGGCAAAAACTGTCTTGATCCGCTTGTCGCGCGCAAGGACGTGTTCTTTGTTATTGAAGGCTTCTAATTTTATTGTTTTTTTCCAATTTGCGAACATATTGTGTTAGTGCAGTGTATCGCGGATCTAACAACCACTAGTATTTTATTATTAGATTGCTGACGAATTTGTCTTTGTAAAAGATAAAAACGTAGTACATCGTGGCAAAGACTGTCTCGATCCGCTTGTCGCGCAACCAACTTTAATATGTTATTCTAGGCTTGTAATGTCATTGTTTTTCCCAATTTGCGAACATATTCTGTTAGTGCAATGTATCGCGGATCTAACAACCACTAGTACTTTGTCATTAGATTGTTGACCAATTTGTCTTTGTAAAAGATAAAAAAGTGGTACATCGTGGCAAAGACTGTCTCGATCCGCTTGTCGCGCGCAACGAACTTTTAGTTCTAATTCTAGGCTTGTAATGTCATTGTTTTTCCCAATTCGCGAACATTTCGTGTTAGTGCAATATATCGCGAATCCAATTATAAATAATACTCAAACATTCGATTGTTGACCAATTTGTATTTGTAAAAGATAAAACGTGGTACATCGTGGCAAAAAATGTGTTGATTTACTTGTCGCGCGACGAACTTTTATTTGTAATTCCAGGCTTGTAATGTCATTGTTTTTCCCAATTTGCGAACATATTCTGTTAGTGCAATATATCGCGAACCTAATTGTAACTAGTACTTAGACATTTGATTGTTCACCAATTTGTCCTTGTAAAAAATAACGACCTTGTACATCGTGGCAAAAACTGTCTTGATCCGCTTGTCGCGCGCAAGGACGTGTTCTTTGTTATTGAAGGCTTCTAATTTTATTGTTTTTTTCCAATTTGCGAACATATTGTGTTAGTGCAGTGTATCGCGGATCTAACAACCACTAGTACTTTATTATTAGATTGCTGACGAATTTGTCTTTGTAAAAGATAAAAACGTAGTACATCGTGGCAAAGACTGTCTCGATCCGCTTGTCGCGCAACGAACTTTTATATGTAATTCTAGGCTTGTAATGTCATTGTTTTTCCCAATTTGCGAACATATTCTGTTAGTGCAATATATCGCGAACCTAATTGTAACTAGTACTTAGACATTTGATTGTTCACCAATTTGTCTTTGTAAAAAATAACGACCTTGTACATCGTGGCAAAAACTGTCTTGATCCGCTTGTCGCGCGCAAGGACGTGTTCTTTGTTATTCTAGGCTTGTAATGTCATTGTTTTTCCCAATTTGCGAACATATTCTGTTAGTGCAATGTATCGCGGATCTGATAACCAGTAGTACTTTGTCATTAGATTGTTGACCAATTTGTCTTTGTAAAAGATAAAAACGTGGTACATCGTGGCAAAAACTGTCTTCATCCGCTTGTTGCGCAACGAACATTTATTTGTAATTCTAGGCTTGTCATGTAATTGTTTTTCCCAATTTGCGAACATTTTGCGTTAGTGCAATGTATCGCGGATCTGATAACCAGTAGTACTTTGTCATTAGATTACTGACCAATTTGTCTTTGTAAAAGATAACAACGTGGTACGTCGTGGCAAAATGGCGCGCTGATGAACGGAGGCACAGCTACCTTCATCTTTATCGCGAACTGTCATTTGTAATTCTAGGCTTGTATTTAAATTTTTTTTTCAATTTGCGACTACATTGTGTTTGGCAATGTATCGCGAACCCAATTGTAACTAGTACTTTGACATTAGATTGATGAGCAAGAATCGTTAATTGTTTAGATTTTGAAGTGAGTTTGTTTCCATGTTTTTGCCACATTATTTTTTATACGCACAATGAACAAGCAATGTAATAAAAACATGAATAGTTTATCTTTCCTATTCGTTTGTAGCTTTACGCGAAAATGTTTATTTGTAAATTGATACAAATAATTCGAACAAAGGAAATAAGTTTGATGTTGAAGGTGGTAATTATGAAATGCAAGGTGCGCGGAAGATCGCGCGTCGAGCTTCCGCGTGTGCACTTGCGCAAACGCTTAGAAGGCTTGTGTGTGTGTGTGTGTGAGTGTGTGTGTGTGTGTTTGAAACAATGAAGGCGCCACCGCACGTGCCCTCGCAAGCGGCAGAGATACGCAAGCCTGCTGTGTGTAATGTATAAGGAAAAGTAACGTGTTGAATAGATAACAATGGATACATCAGATAATGTCGCCATCGATGGAACCTCCAAATCGTTGATGCATTTTTTCGTCGCGTTAAAACTGACCAGTGACAAAGTTCTGCAACAACTGCTCGAGTCTAAACAGTCCGATGACCGCCGAGACAAACTGCTCAATGTGCTTCTTACAACAATGTGTGATCAAAATATTCACGTGACCTTGCCGGATCGTGGACAATTCAGAGCCAAGCACGATGCCGCTGCACCGTACTACAAATTTTTCGCCAGAATTGCTGACTGTCCGCTAACGCACAATCAACCGACGACTGTCGCCTTCTCCGAGATACTCGACACAAGTCTCGGCAACATCAAATGGAGCTGTCACACGACGTTTTTGTTCCAGATTGATTGGCTTGCGCTGCAGTACATTATAGCTGGACAGAGTCTCAATATGATTGTGTATTGTCAGAAGCAATTGCAGTCTGAAAATAATCCGCATTATCCCGGTATCATTGTGTCGCAAGTTCAAACACCAGCGTTTGTCACATTCCACTCGAAATTGTCCGTCTTGAGTTATGACGACGGCCAAATTCGAATTATCATTTCAACGGGCAACCTGACGGCAGACGATTGGGAAGACCGAACTCAGGAGTAAGTCAACTTTTTCACACAGAGTGAATACTCTCATCTATTATGCTTATTTTCTTTCTTTCTTCTTGTCTTGCGTAGGATTTGGATTTCACCGGACTTGCCGCAGTTGCCCGACACGATGCCATCCAAATATGGAGAATCCGCTACTTTTTTTAAAAAAGAATTCACCAGGTACATGCGCAAGGTTGCCGAACTGCTGCTCACGCAAACAACAGAAACAAACAAGAAGAACTGGAGTCGTTGCGTCAAATTGATAGCGAGGGCGGACTTGCGGCAGCTCAACGTTGTATTCTTGGCCTCCGTACCTGGTTTGTACGAACAAACTGATGATGATCTGAAATGGGGACTCAAGAGACTTGAACGACTTCTCAACAAATCAGCAGACCTGCCTGTTGCAGCGCACTCACCGTCGTCAACTTGGCAACTCATTGCTCAGTGCTCAAGCTTGAATAATTTGGGAACTGATTCGCAACAATGGTTGCAATCTTGTCTCGTCAAGTGTATGTCTGCACACGTGACGCCTACTCGAGATCATGCGAACGCGAATGATTGCGACGATACTTTTGAATCAGCTCAATTCAAGCTAATATATCCGGCTGTGGCTGACTTTGATTGCAGCTATGATCACGTCCACGATTCACCAGGCTTATCTTATGTTCCTGAATCGCATCAGCAGCAGCAGCAATGGTTAACTGCACACATGTGGTAAGTGTGTGTACACAAAAAACTCCTCACACACACACACACAAACACACTCAGAATTGGACAAATATTTTTTTTCTCTTTCTTTTGTAGCCGCTGGAAAAGTTGTAACATCAGCAGGACCGCAGCGATGCCGCATTGCAAGTCGTATGCAAGACTATCAGCCACAAGCAAACAATTAAGCTGGTACTTGTTGACCAGTGCCAATTGCACCAAAGCAGCTTGGGGCTCGAACCAGAAAGGACGCAAATGGAAAATTTGCAATTACGAAGCTGGAGTCCTATTTCTACCGAAATTCATTGTAAGTCATTTACTACCTACACCTACAACAACAACAGCCTATTATTTTCTTTACATTGCTTTGCAGACGAAGCAGAATTATTTCGACATTGCGGTGCCAGAATCACCATCAGACCACGCGACCACCACTATTAAGAGCAGCTCGCCGTCATTTACCTTGCCGTACGATGTACCGTTAACTCCGTACGAGCACAATGATTCGCCTTATGTCACTGCTCGCGACTCTGTAGTTTCATCCACGTAGAAATGTAGTAGCAAGAACAACAACACCACCACCATCACCATCACCACCAACAGCAACAGCGACAATAACAACAGCAACGTCAATGAAGCAGCAACCAATGAAACACAAAAAATTACGGCCAATTGTACGGCCTATAACCGCATCGCGTTTTGTATACTGCAAGCTTGATTTTGTTAATTTTTTGAAAGTGTAATTTCAATTTTATATTGATATTGTTGAATTTGGCTGTACCTCTCGAAATTCACGTAATAAAGCCGTAATGCTAAATTTCAATGGCAACAGTGTTATTTCTATATTTATATTGTACTTATATTGTATAAATTATTGTATATAATTTCATAAATCTCGTTTATTTCTGTGATTATTTTCATTAATAATCTTACATGTAGCAGCATCGGAGGTAAGATGAGAGAAAGTAGAAAAAACGAAAGAAATGCAATGACAAAATAAAAAAACCAAACAGAACAAAAATAGAGACAGTCTAAAGAAACATGTTTTTTTAGCGGTATCTATCGTTTATGTTAACAAAACCAGTGACGGAGCAATAACAATAACACAAATGTTATTATTCCATCAAGTTTTTCATGTCACGCATTTCGTTGTTTTTAATTTTAAGCTGTTACAAATTTTATTTCATTAGTACCGTAATTGTTGTTACAAAAATGTTTGTTCCTGATAAATAGGAGTACACTTATTTCTATTGTTTCCAAAATATAATTATATATTCCAAATAATAATTTGTCAGTTTAAATGATAACGAAAATAACAATGTATGACACAAAGACCAGGATACCGATGGTATGATGATGATTTATAACAATAATAATTATGACTGTTTAATTGAACCGTCAATAAATCAAAAAATTGAATAAGAAACAAAACAGTGGAAACAATAATGATTCATGTCATTGTGAATTTCAAACATCTCGACGCAACCTGATGACGCTGCTTCTTCCTATTGGCTTTCTTACATTTTCTCGTCACGCAAGTTTGTTTCTGCAATCGTAGCTGCGTCTGACGTTGACAATTTGAAGGAATTGGATGGTGATGTTGCAACAACATCATCAGAGCTCGATCGGCCGGAGAACGAAAGTTTGCGTCGCGTGGAACCATTGCTTCTTGACGACGCTCCGGTACGTGGCGTTGTAACAATTGTCATGGACATGGGTGAATTTAATGATTCTCCTGCCTCGTCCTCCTCCTCCTTCGCATCCAAAGTTGTTGTCAACTCGACATCTAGACGAGAGAGAAACAAGAAGAATGAAAAATTAGCATAATCAAAACAACGGCAACCAAGAACATAGAAATTCAATGGCGTTTACGTACATTCACTTATGTCATGTTGCGGTACTTGTACGCGTTTCTCCAGGTCGTAGATTCTCTTGCGCTGTTCGATGATCTGTCGTTGGAGACCTATATGAGAGCCAAACGAAAACCAAAAAAAGAAGCATGAGCAGGCGTACGACAGCTTGTATCGTGTTTCATGTTACACAATAATAATTGCAGGATACCTTGGTTTTCTCTTGTCAGTGAGTCGTTACGAACCACTAGCGATGCCAACTGGTCATACACGTTCGCGGTACTTGCGTATGGTTCTGGAAAATCACAAAGACATAACGAGTTTAATTAAATCAAAACATCTATGGATAACAATTCTCGTAGTACCTATGAAGTTGTGGATGTTGTGTACAGCAGTAAGAATTTTTTGTTTCGCCTGATGAAGTAGGCCAACTTCGTAAAGTAATTTCTCTAGACAAAATGACAGAAAATAACAAAGATATTAACAACAGAACCGTTAATTTATTATAATAATCACGTTATTGTTTGAAATATGTACCTCCCTGTTTTTGCCATGACTCGACGAACCAGCCGTGTTTCTCTTCATCCACCGATACTGCTACTACGGCTGCTGCGGCAACTGATGCCTTCTCCTGCTCCTGCTCCTGCTCCTCGAAGTTCTTCTTATCCTTTGATTCCATTTGTAATTGCTCATTACACTGCTGCTGCCTCCTCATCCTCCTGTCCTCCTCCTTCGGCGACCTCATCTTTGTCGTCATCTTCACACTCTGGCTCCTCTCCATTTTCTCGTCGTTCAACCTGTTCAGAACGTCTCAAAACATGACAGCGAATGAGTGACTGATAACAAGTGCTGATGATGATTTCATGATGTCATTAATCATTAGTAAAAGTCATTCGAAAGTAAAAGTCATTCACTCAAACTTCAAAACTCTGCTCACATTTTTTTTGGCCATTTATTTATATTTCTGTCTTTCTTTCTTTTCTTTTCTTCTCCCTCGAAATCGAATAAAAATAGATCATTTCTTGGAATTTACTTACACACACAAATTCTCTAATCCAAATTCATGAGAACCTTAACAATATTAATAATCGTGAAAGTAATATGTGAACCTGTGTAAAATTTTTATGTTTAATCGAGTTTTGAAGCGAAAAATTGAATACAAAATTATGATATTTATTTATGTGTCATTGAATAATACCTGTAACACAAAATTGAGCGTATCGTGTGTGTGTGTGTGTGTGTGTGTGTGTGTGTGTGTGGTGTAAGCAGCGACACAAGTAGCGCCGCTCGTGGCAACGGCGCGGTAACATTTGACCGCCAAAATTCAAACTGCTTAATCAAAGAACCAACACTCGTCACTCGCCCTGCTGGCGCGGAAACAGTACTAACAGTATTTATATTATTTAATGGCACTTGCCATTTTAGCATATCAAAAAGTGTATATGTAAAAGAAACAAGACAACACATTTAATTGATAACTCATTTTATTTCCAAACTATAACACTAATGTCAGCGAGCAACCAAAGTATATTTGTGTTATATATATATATATAAGTTCACGCAATGCTTAGCAATAATATTCGTGGATCATGATATAACTTTTACAACTAATAATGTCAATACGTAACATTCGACGGACAGAAAATACGCCTATTATAATCAAACGACGACACTCCTAAATTAATCTTACATTTAATGTTTGCTTTGAAAAGGGAAACAGAAGAAAAAGTTAAACGACACAAACTACCAAATAATTATCTCGCTCGGTGATATTTATAACGAAAGACCACGCTTTTCTTTGCTGCGCTCGCTCTCGAGTTGTGGATCCCGCCGGTGGACGCAAACTTCATTTGCATCGCCTCGTAGCGTTCAGAAATCTGTTACGCGAATAATCGACTACCAGCTCTCTTGCTTCATCCTCCTGCACATTAGATCGCTCCATCATATCCTCTGCAAAAGACATGACAAACATTTATATGTAACAATTGCTTTTTGCACACACAAAAAAAAAACAACAAAATACTTACTTGCAATCACCGTGAGTTCACGTTCGTCCAATTGTGCTTGCTTAAATCTTTCATCATATTCTTTGCTGATGACTTGTTGCTGCAGGGATAATGATGTCGCGGGACGGTCCACACTGGTGACTGTTGCCTGTACTTTCGGTGTTGGCATGTCATAAATTGAAATGACATTAGTCTTGTTACTTTTGGTAATGGTGCTGCTGCTTCTTCTGCTGCTTCTGCTGCTGCTGCTGCTGCTTCTTCTGCTGCTGCTGCGGCGGCTGCTGTTGCGGCGGCTGCTGTTGCGGCGGCTGATGCTGCGGCGGCTGATCCCGCGGCAGCTGATCCCGCGGCAGCTGATGCTGCCGATGCTGCTGCCACCGCCACCACTGCGCCAACCCTTATTACTGCTACTCATTTTGGTGGTGGTGGTGGTGGTGGTTGTGCAACGGGGTTGTTGTGGCGCCAATGAAATGTCCTCGATGTCTTCAGCGGAACCTAGTGGTCACAAGATAATATGAAAAAAATCGAATCAAAATCTGTTGTTATCGTTTTTTTTGTTGTGTATACGTACGTTCAAGTGCTTGCAGTCGTGTCTCTATATCCTGAAGAACGGTCCGAATGTTCTGCAGCTCGTCATTCAATTTCTGAATATCCTGGTGCACGTCTGTAAACGCAAACAAAAATCACATCACATTACACGCAACGTTAACGTAATCCGACAATCCTTGTCCAACTCTCTATACCTTTGCATCTGTTTGTCACCGCCGATTCTCCTGCTCGGTTAGGCATTGCACCACCACCACCACGATGTTGATGATGATGATGATGATGATTATCCGAAATTGTTGAATCTCGTTCTGCAAAGAGAAAATTCCAAAAATGTCAGAAAACAATTTCACGAATAATTTGATTGATTGAAAATGATGAACAAATACCTTTGACTTGTTTGATCAATGTTACGAGACTATGCTGTTGCCGCACAATGGACTGCACGTGATTATTTAGCCTCAGTAGTTCAGCTAAGGACAGTTTAAAACAACAACAACCATATCATTATTAAGAATGTACACTAATGAAACATTAATTAATTTGTGCGCACACAACTGGCTTGCCGCTAATATTTACCATCCTGATGTTTGTACCAACGGCCATACTGTCGACCAATCGAACACGACGCACCGTCGCAGTCCTCGTCTGCATCATTCCTATTGAAATGCACGTTCTCCTTGTTAGACATCTCGCTATACTGCAACAAACAAGTAATACAATAAGAAATCGAAAGTACAATTGCAATTGAAACACGGTATTGACACAGTGCATGTAATAAAAGTTTGGCTCATTTCATGTCACATTTTTCTCCTACCATACATCATCACTTCCAACCTTTTTTGTCCCACAAAACCAGCATGTCAAACATTATTTCTATTGTTATCATTGCTGTTATTATGTATCTATGCAATATATTATTGATATATTAATAAATTATTGATTCACACGTACCGTATAGTTGAAACAAGGTTACACTTGAGGTTAGCAATGTGGGCGACTGACAGGGTTGCCAGTACTTGTGACGAGTCGGTCGCCACCTGGACGGCGTGAGGTATCGAAAAATTTGAAATTTGAAATTTGAATTAAAAACGTCTTTAATCATCAAATTTAATTTCTCGTGTTATTTTGAAAAGTATTTTTGAATTGGATACAAAATTGTACATTTGAATTCAAATCAGTAACAAAAATTATTATTATATTATTATGATAGAAGAGTCTCGATCGTTTTGTCCTTGTTCCTCTTCAAGGTCATCGAGGGGTCGGAGGTGGCAACCCTGCCTTTGAGTGTCATGGTCACTCGGTTAGTTGCTACTCGCTGACACTTTCTCCAACACGAACAGAGAAGAGCGCTGCGGCCGCCGCTGCGCGACAAATCATGTTGGTAACACTGTAAATTGTCCAACATTGCCCCGCCAAATTAACGGTCCTGCTGCTGCTGCTGCTCCTCCTGCTGCTGCTTTGTGTACATTCTCGATTGATTGTTGCAGGTAAATTAAATACAACTCGTCGAAAGATTGCTAAATGATAATGACATTAACGAGAATTTGAAAAACATTTTACAGAACTTTCGCTGAACGATTCACCGTTGGCTCAACTCGTTGACATCGAGCGCGTACCCGCATTGAATCGTTGCAACGAAGCCAGGTTAGTCAACAATGATCCTGCTCTTTATATCTAATTAATTTAATTCTTTGTTTCGTTGATTTATGCAATCTAAAAATCTATTGCTCCATGTTTTTATTTACAGAGACTAAAAAGTCGTTATAAAAATGCGACCTTTCGATCACAATTGCAATTGCGAGCACGTTTGCGATTTATCGGAATCCTGTAACATGGGCCAATTGGCGCTGTTTGCACGACAACGAGAGCTATTACAAATTTTGGCTGAACGCTGCAGTAACATTTTAGAACAGATGGAGCTTGCAGCTCAAACCGAAGAAGAAAATGCTGCAATTCGTCGCGCAATACTCAACGAATTACAAAGACAATCTCGAGTCTACGATCGTGCCTTTGTTGTTTTCCTCTACTTTGTTGTTTTAGCTGTTTGTCTTGTAGCTGTAGCTACGTATACAATGTAAACCTGACATATCGACAACTCCCACGCCCACCTGGTGAAATCAATGACCGTTGATTACACACCACACTTATCAGACCATCATCCAGTAACGGTCGAGCTATTGTGCCAGCTCACCAGAACCACCGACGAGAGCGACCAAATCATCGTGAGACCGGGCCGACTCAAATGGGACAAAACGAGAGCAGACGACTATGAAACACTGATGCAGACCGAAAATTTCCAACATCTACTGGAAGACACCACCAACACCTCCATCGACGCCACAAATGAGACCATCACACGAGCAATCCAGAGAGCAGCACGAGAACTCGGTATGGCTACCAAAACAAGTCAGGTAACACAGCGCCAAAACAAACCTTGGTTCGACAAGGAGTGCCGAACTGCAAAGAGCCAATTGAGTAAGTCACTTCGAGTCTTCAAGAAAAATCCACTCTCAAGCCCAAATAAAAACAAATACCTAGAAACAAAACGTCAATACAAAAACTTAATCCTTATATATATAAAAATGTAACTGTGTTTGTTTGTCTGTTTGTTTGTTTGTTTGTTTGTGTCGAAATGGCGCTTCAAAAAATCGATAGAAACGATTTCAAGTGCATCAGGGTGAATCTACGAACTCTCACAATTAAAATAGGCTATATAAAGAATCGATTTTTAAAATTTATTTCATCGAAAATCGTAAAAATTTATTTTTTGTTTTTTTACCATGGAACTTTTTTTCGTTGATTTCATGATTTTACGCATCTGGGAGGTTCCCTTAACTTCCACAATGACCATGGGCTTCATAAAAAAGTGATTATCTTCATTTTTTAGAATTTCTTAATTTTTTCGTCTGTTTGTTTGTTTCTTTGTGTCGAAATGGCGCTTCAAAAAATGGATAGGAACGATTTCAAGCGCATTAGGATGAATCTACGAACTCTCACAATTAAAATAGTCTATATGAAGAATCGATTTTTTAAATTTAATTCATCGAAACTCGCAAAAATGTATTTTCGGTTTTGTCAAAATCGCACTTTTTTATGATTCAACACTTACTAAATAAATTTAATTCATAAAAATACACCTCGGATCTCTTTAAATTTTCGTACCTTGCAACAAAAAATCGGTTTGCAATATTTTCTTCCAAACATAAACATGAACCTAACTTTTCATTGAACTATTCACCGGAAAGTCGGCATTATTTTGATGCTGCCTTCAGTAGTGTTATGATTTTGTAAGTGAACTGCAGATTGTACATTTTCAATATGCTGCTCCAAAAAAAATCACATTTAACTAAAGTTACGAAACAAGCTGCTGCTCTACGTGTTGTGCGAGCCGAGGAAGACGAGGATGTTCGACAGGTAGGTGCTCCTTTTGGTTATTGTAACATTTTCTTCTTTTTGGTAGTACAACTTTCAAAATTTTTAGAACCGTCTATCAAGGTCTCGGACACGACAACGAGTGAAACTATCGATCGCAGAAATGATGATTCCTACAAAGTCATAGTTCGTGGCGATCAAGTACCAGCTGGTGAACACCCGGGACGATACAACGCTCTAACAGTCGACGAGGTTGCTGCTATTATTGTCGGAAGAGTTTCAGATGAACGAGATGAACCATCTTCAACGAATTTTTGATTGCAATCTTCATTATGACGCTTCACAGTATCCTTTGATGTTGTGGCAGGGTCAAACTGGATATACGTTCAACATTCCGGAGGTCAATCCGCATACTCTTGCACCAACGGCTAAAAAGGTTTCTGGAATGGATTTTTATGCATTTCGCATTGCAGTTCGTGACCAAGATTTCAACACTCTATTGCGGTTCAGACATTTATTCATCCAATATTTGGTTGATATGTACGCCAAAGTGGATAGTGAACGACTCCGATATATTCCGACTCATCAAGCGAGATTACGATCGGAGGCGTACGTTCATTTAAGACATGCTGTAGTTGCTGATGCTGCTGTCAATGCGAATGACATCGGAAGAATGGTTATTTTACCTTCTACTTTTGTGAACAGTCCTCGATATTTGGCGGAGTATACTCAAGATGCTTTGGCAATCGTGCGGAAATATGGCAAGCCAGATCACTTCATTACTTTTACATGCAATCCATCATGGGACGAAATTAAATCTGCCCTTTTCGAGGGCCAAGCTGCTATGGACAGACACGATATCATCGCCCGGGTTTTCAGACAGAAAGTCATTAAATTTCTCAAGTGTCTCACAGAAGGACGTGTTTTTGGTATTGTTTCAGCATACGTATACTCAATAGAGTGGCAGAAAAGTGGTCTCCCTCACATCCATTTATTACTCTTTCTTGAACAAAAACTTCGGCCAGCAGACATCGATTGGATTATTTCAGCAGAAATTCCAGACCCTGAAATAGATCCCAATCTTCACAGAATCGTTGTAAAACTCATAATTCATGGACCATGTGGAGAAATGAATATGCAGTCACCTTGCATAAAGAATGGCCGCTGTACCAAACAATATCCAAAAGATTTAATCCCGGAAACAGTCAGTAACGCAAATGGATATCCAAGGTACAGAAGACGCAGTCCTGAAGATGGCGGCTTTACAACAACCATCAATATCCACGGACATGAAGGTCAACAGGTCACTATCAACAACCGGTGGGTCGTGCCATATTGTTCATTTTTATCAACATCTTTTGGCGGACATATTAATGTTGAGTGCTGCAATTCAGTTGAGGCGATAAAGTATATATGTGGCTATATAAACAAAGGATCCGATCAGGCCATTTTTCAAGTTCGGCACACAGATAGGCAGATAAATCCATTAGATGAGGTTCGCACTTATCAGGCAGGACGATACATTAGTAGCAATGAAGCTGTTTGGCGACTTCTTTCTTTTCCAATGCATGAACGCTTTTCTAATGTAGTTTATTTACAAGTCCACTTGGAAAACGGTCAACGTGTTTATTTCAACGAGGAAAATATGCAGCATCGCGTCGAACAGCCTCCAAAAACAACACTCACTGCTTTCTTTGCATTATGCCAAAATGCAGTTGAATCAGATTTTGCTCAAACTTTGTTATATGCTGAAGTTCCTATTTACTACACTTGGGATAATTCTGATAGAACTTGGAATCCCCGAAGACGTGGTGAAGATGTTCCTAACTGGCCTGGAAGAAAACAGACTGCTGCGATTGGACGCATGTACGCCATTCATCCCAATCAGTTTGAGTGTTTCTGCTTGAGATTGTTACTCACAGTTGTAAGAGGACCAGCATCATTCGCAGCTCTTCGAACAGTAGACGGCGAAGAATATCTCACGTAATGAGAGGCATGTGAGGTTCGCGGTCTTCTGGAAAACGATGATCACTGGATCACTTCTTCATCATTATAACCTCCTGCGAAGTTTCCAATCCTTTCACACTTTGGAACATGTTCAAGGATCAGATGTCTGAGGATATACTCCATCGTCGAGAGCAAGAGCAACCAAACAGTATAGCATATGACATCATTTATGACGAAGCCATTCAGTTAATAGATGATATTGCTTATTCAATAACAGGTATTTATACATCTTCAAAAAATAATGTCTCTCCGAAACAAACTTTCTTAATACGAAATTATAAAACATACATTTACTTTCAGGCCGTCATGTAGCTGATTACGGTCTACCTGCACCGAGAATAGCTTTTCTTCATAACAATGAGGTTCGTGTACAGCTGAATTACGAGGCTGACGCTCTTGCTGTAGGTGTTCGAACGGCTTTGCCTACTCTTAATAACGCCCAAAGATGTTTCTATGATGCCGTAATGGAAAAAGTTGATGCTAATAATCCGGCCATATTTTTTCTCAATGCCTGCGGCGGAACAGGCAAAACAAATTTACTGAACCTTTTGCTATCCATTGTAAGGAGTCATCGCCAAATAGCTATAGCTTTAGCCTCTACTGGTAACGCTTCAACATTGTTACAAGGCGAACGAACGGCACATAGCGTTTTGAAGCTTCCATTGAATTTGCATTATCAAGAGGCACCAGTTTGTAACATCAGCAAAAATAGTGACAGGGCTGGAATGTTACGTTTGTGCAAATTGATAGTCTGGGATGAAAGATCTTCTTCCCATAAGAATGCTGTAGACGCACTAGACAGAACCTCGAGAGATCTTCGGAATGATGATCATACAATGGGAGGTTTAGTGGTCATACTAGCTGGTGACTTTCGACAAACCCTCCCAGTTATAGCCCGTGGTACTCCTGCTGATCAACTCCACGCCAGCATCAAGAGTTTTCCATTATGGCAAGCCGTAGTCCTCCACACGCTCACAACAAACATGAGAGTTTTTCTTCATAATGACGAAAACGCTGCCAATTTTTCGTCATTGCTTCTCCGAATCGGTGATGAATTAGAGCCTCTAGACAATGATGGAAACATTACACTCCCTCCAAATCTCTGCTGCATCGAAAATTCCACTGAAGACCTTATTGCTGCCGTGTTTCTAGACATTCAGCAGAATTACGAACAGCAGAATTGGTTATGCGAAAGGGCTATTTTAGCCCCCACGAATGATGTCGTGTCGGCATTAAATGACAAGATATTGGCCGAAATCATTGGAGACGAAAAGGTTTACACTGCTTTCACTTCTGTGGTGAACCAGGATGATGTAGTGAATTATCCTGTTGAGTTCTTAATGAACACGAATCTGCATCACTCAACTTCGCGACAGGATAATTGAAGGTATTTTAAAAAAAATTTCAGTGGTATTGTCATGTTCACTTAATTATTACACAACTGTTTACAATTTTTAGGTATAATAATGAATGGAGCCTATGAAGAAACGCATGCCATTATACCTCAAATTCCAATTATTCCAACGGACCGGCCGTTCGAGTTTAAAAGGAGGCAATTCCCGGTCAGATTAGCCTTTGCCATGACAATCAATAAAGCGCAGGGACAAACTTTGAAAGTCGCTGGGGTCCACCTTGAAAAGCCGTGTTTTTCTCATGGACAATTATATGTGGCCTGTTCGCATGTTTCTGATCCTCAAAGCTTACACATATATGCTTCTAACCAAGAAACTCCAAATATCGTATACCAAAATGCGTTAGTGTAATTACATCATGTTCGTTGTTTCAAATGATTATAGCACCAAATAAACGAGGTTTTACCACGTTTACGTGGGTTTTTCCTCGCGCTTTGCGCAAAATTACCGATTTATCATTTCTTAGACCCAAATTTTTAATTACTTATATCGTTGCAAACAAAATGTTGCTACATTCATCTACAGTTTATACAGTGCGGCGACGATGAGCCCCGTGCGAAGCACGGGTGCTCAGCTAGTTGCTAATAAAAAAGAAAATAACCGTGTACAAATACAAAACTGTTTCGCAAACGTGAAAAACTCCGCACATTTCTGGGGAGTCAACCGCAAATACAAGAAAAAAAGTTTACAAAATAACCCAATCTCACTGACCAATTGGGAGCGCTTTTATAGCGGTATCTATCCACCATGTATACCAAACGACACCCTCTATCTCGGTAATCATGTCACGCTATTAGATGAACCAATTACGATTCATGAACTGAAACGCGCACTATCCAAAATAAAATCAGGAAAGGCCCCAGGACCTGACGAAATCTCGTCGGACTTCCTCAAACATCTGCCAAACAACTGGCTCGACGCGCTATTATCACTTTTTAACGCTGTACTGAACGGAGAAACAACGCCGACATCGTGGTCAAACGCGAACCTCCTCCTTTTTCATAAAAAAGGCAACAAGGACGACCCTTCAAACTATCGCGGTATAGCACTTTGCAATGTCATCTCCAAAGTTTTCACGCAAGTTTTGTATTTCCGACTATCGAAATGGGCAGAAGACATGAATCTATTCGGGGAAACACAAAACGGATTTCGCAGCAACCGAAGCTGCACAGATAATATTTATATATTACAGTCAGTTATCCATTTCCGCCTAAGATTACCGCGAACGCATACGTATGCCCTTTTCGTAGATTTCCGTCGCACTTTTGACTCGGTGTCACATTCGCTGCTATGGCAAAAATTGTTTTATCTCGGCGCGAGCACCAAATACATCAGACTTTTTCGAAATTTGTACAACAACGCGTGTTTCACGATAAAACTCGGGACAGAATGTACGAACCCAATAAGCGTCACCGAAGGCGTACTCCAAGGCGAAACCCTGAGCCCATTACTTTTTCTTCTTTTCATAAGCGACTTCGAACAATCCCTGCGCAGAAAAAACCTTTCCGGCATAAACATAGACGGACACTTAGACCTGCTTCTTCTCTTATTTGCCGACGACGCAGTGGCACTCGCAAATACAGCAGTAGAACTAAATCGAACTATACGTGCAATCGACGATTATTGTAGTACAAACGAACTTACAATTAATACATCGAAAACTAAAGTCGTAGATTTTAGACGAAACGGACGCGGACTTGATTACACGTTTCATTATCGCGACCAACCGTTGGAAAAAGTGCAATCTTATACATATCTCGGTGTAGTATTCTCTAGCTCATCTCTCGGAACCTTAGCTTCGGAAAACGCAATAAAAAAGGCGCGAACCGCAATAGGCGCTACTGCTCAAATAACCCGCAATTTTTGAGCCGACAGCCTATCCGGCAAACTGAAGCTTTTCGATAGTGTAATCTCGCCAACTTTACTATACCAATCGCAAATTTGGGGGCTCCGCTACCTCGAACAAATTGAAATAATACAATCCGAATTCCTAAAGCGACACACACATTTACCGCGCACCACTCAAAACGCCGCAACTCGCTTGGAATTCGGACGCGTCAAACTCGAACTGGAGGTCTTCAAACTGGCTATGCGATGGGTTCTCAGAATTCTTGAGATGGAGGACACTAGGTTAACGAAAATCTGCTTTAAACGTCAAACGCATTTACATCTAAACCAAACGGGAAACATATCAACTAAATATAATTGGATAACACAGTTAAACCTTCTACTATCAAAAATTGATATGACACATCTTTTTTGCACTTAGATTCGACATACTGGAAGTCAGCTATTCCTGCCGCAATTGACAAATATCGCCTACATCTCAAGATTTGAGACCTCATCACATACGAGCAATCAACTACGCTAATTTGTAAACCGCTACGCCTCTTGAACGACGAAATGGCTGCATATCTCAGCGAGAGAAAAAGCAACCACATAATCAATGTTTTGTCACAGCTACGACTAGCTTCCTCGTTGTATCTTAGATTTACAATTAATTCAAACTCATATGTTATAGACCAGAACGCAAATTGTTTACTCTGAGATGATATAGAACAGGAAACTCTCAAGCACATCATGCTTGAATGCCCTTTATATGAACAATTCCGCAAATTATATTTAAAACCTCTTTTCATACAAGGCTCGTCTGATCATATGCGAGATGTAGCTTCGATTTGTACTTTTCCTTTAGCCAAAAATGTTTTCTACTTTCTGTCAAATACTCTGAAACTACGTGCCTTTGTCCTGAATGAATGAACTTGAGAAATGAATGTGCATATATCTGCGAGAACCTTTGTTAAAACACCAATTGTTTATTGCTGTTGCAAGATTAGCTTTTTATCATATTCAACGTTCCAGCGTGGATTCATTTATTTATATATTTTGTCAATATTTTACAAATTATTCTGCATTATCTATTGTACTTTTTTATGCAATTTGTAACTCCTTTTCAATAAGATGTAATCTCGAATGGAAATATATTTTGATTTGATTTAATATCGAAGATAATATAAGTTCTTTTAAAGCTGATGTAAAAGAAGAGCATGGCATTAAAAAACGCTTATCGTATGAAATATAATGAAGTAACAAGGATTGTCCAAACTGTCTATCTCAGACGTTCGGACCACTTTACATGCATTTCGGATACTAAGAAATCTAATAAAGTCATTTGAAAAATCTGACGAGTAAAAAAAAATAAAATCGCTTGTAAAAAGGCTTTTTTTGAAATCGAAAAAAAGTTTTCAGTATAAATATCGAAAAAACTTGTTTAAACAATGTTTTTTACACTGGAATAACTTATTTTATCGAAGATAATATAAATTCTTTTAAAGCTGATGTAAAAGAAGAGAATGGCATTATAAAACGCTTATCGTATGAAATATAATGAAGTAACAAGGATTGTCCAAACTGTCTATCTCAGACGTTCGGACCACTTTACATGCAATTCGGATACTTAGACAGGCTAATAAGTGCATTTGAGAAATCTGACCAGTCAAAAAATTACAATTGGTTGTAAAAAGGCTTTTTTTGTTATCAAAAAGAATTTTCTGTATGAATATCAAAAAAAAATATTTTTATCGAAAAAATGTTTCACCAATGTTCTTTTGCACTGAAATAACTTTTTTTATACGAGATAATACGAGAAAATGTAAAGTTTACGTTGAAGAAGAAAATGGCATTATAAAAACGATTATCGTTTAAAATATGATCTAGTAACAAGGATTTTCCAAACTGTCTGACTCAGAGGATCGGACAACTTTACATGAATTGCGGATACTTAGACGAGCTGATAAGGGCATTTGAAAAATCTGACGTGTCAAAAAATTATAATTGGTCATAAAAAGGCTTATTTCAAAGTTAAATAGCATTTCCAATGCAAATATCAAAAAAAAATTGTTGCCAAAAAAATTGTTTAAACATTTTTTTTACTTTGGAAAAACTTTCTTTATTCGAGATAATATGAGTACTTCCAAAGCTGATGTAAAAAAAGAGAATGGCATTATAAAATGCATTATCGTATAAAATATGATGAGGTAACAAGGATAGTCCAAACTGTCTATCTCAGACGTTGGGACCACTTTACATGCATTTCGAATAGTTAGAAGAGCTATTAAAGTCATTTGAGGAATCTGACGTGTCAAAAAATAACAATTGGTTATAAAAAGGCTTTTTTTGATATCAAAAAAAATTTTCAGTATGAATATTAAAAAAAAAATATTTTTTTCAAAAAAATTGTTTCAACAATGTCTTTTTGCACCGAAATAACTTTTTTTATACGAGATAATACGAGAACTTGTAAAGTTTACGTGGGAGAAGAGAATGGCATTATAAAATGCACTATCGTTTGAAATATGATGTGGTAACAAGGTTTTTTTAAACTGTCTGTCTCAGACGTTCGGAAAACTTTACATGAATTAAGGATACTTAGACGGGCTGATGAGGGCATTTGAAAAATCTGACTAGTAAAAAAATTATAATTGTTTGTAAAAAGGCTTATTTTGATATCACAAAGAATTTTCAGTATGAATATAAAAAAAAATATTTTTTTAAAAAAATTGTTTAAACAATGTTTTTTTACACTGGAATAACTTTTTTTATACAAGATAATTCGAGTACTTTCAAAGCTAATGTAAAAAAATGGCATTATAAAATGCACTATCGTATAAAATATGATGAGGTAATGAGGATTGTCCAAACTGTCTATCTCAGACGTTCGGACAACTTTACATGCAATTCGGATACTTAGACAGGCTAATAAGTGCATTTGAGAAATCTGACCAGTCAAAAAATTACAATTGGTTGTAAAAAGGCTTTTTTTGTTATCAAAAAGAATTTTCTGTATGAATATCAAAAAAAAATATTTTTATCGAAAAAATGTTTCACCAATGTTCTTTTGCACTGAAATAACTTTTTTTATACGAGATAATACGAGAAAATGTAAAGTTTACGTTGAAGAAGAAAATGGCATTATAAAAACGATTATCGTTTAAAATATGATCTAGTAACAAGGATTTTCCAAACTGTCTGACTCAGAGGATCGGACAACTTTACATGAATTGCGGATACTTAGACGAGCTGATAAGGGCATTTGAAAAATCTGACGTGTCAAAAAATTATAATTGGTCATAAAAAGGCTTATTTCAAAGTTAAATAGCATTTCCAATGCAAATATCAAAAAAAAATTGTTGCCAAAAAAATTGTTTAAACATTTTTTTTACTTTGGAAAAACTTTCTTTATTCGAGATAATATGAGTACTTCCAAAGCTGATGTAAAAAAAGAGAATGGCATTATAAAATGCATTATCGTATAAAATATGATGAGGTAACAAGGATAGTCCAAACTGTCTATCTCAGACGTTGGGACCACTTTACATTCTTTTCGAATAGTTAGAAGAGCTATTAAAGTCATTTGAGGAATCTGACGTGTCAAAAAATAACAATTGGTTATAAAAAGGCTTTTTTTGATATCAAAAAAAATTTTCAGTATGAATATTAAAAAAAAAATATTTTTTTCAAAAAAATTGTTTCAACAATGTCTTTTTGCACCGAAATAACTTTTTTTATACGAGATAATACGAGAACTTGTAAAGTTTACGTGGGAGAAGAGAATGGCATTATAAAATGCACTATCGTTTGAAATATGATGTGGTAACAAGGTTTTTTTAAACTGTCTGTCTCAGACGTTCGGAAAACTTTACATGAATTAAGGATACTTAGACGGGCTGATGAGGGCATTTGAAAAATCTGACTAGTAAAAAAATTATAATTGTTTGTAAAAAGGCTTATTTTGATATCACAAAGAATTTTCAGTATGAATATAAAAAAAAATATTTTTTTAAAAAAATTGTTTAAACAATGTTTTTTTACACTGGAATAACTTTTTTTATACAAGATAATTCGAGTACTTTCAAAGCTAATGTCAAAAAATGGCATTATAAAATGCTTTATCGTTTGAAATATGATGTGGTAACGAGGTTTTTCTAAACTGTCTGACTCAGACGTTCGGACAACTTTACATGAATTGCGGATACTTAGACGGGCTGATAAGGGCATTTGAAAAATCTGACTAGTAAAAAAATTATAATTGTTTGTAAAAAGGCTTATTTTGATATCACAAAGAATTTTCAGTATGAATATAAAAAAAAATATTTTTTAAAAAAATTGTTTAAACAATGGTTTTTACACTGGAATATTTTTTTTATACAAGATAATTCAAGTACTTTCAAAGCTAATGTAAAAAAATGGCATTATAAAATGCACTATCGTATAAAATATGATGAGGTAATGAGGATTGTCCAAACTGTCTATCTCAGACGTTGGGACAACTTTACATGAATTTCGGATACTTAGAAGAGCTAATAAAGTCATTTGAGGAATCTGACCAGTCAAAAAATCACACTTGGTTGTAAAAAGGCTTTTTTTAATATCAAAAAGAATTTTCAGTATAAATATTGCAAAAAAATATTTTTGCCAAATGATGTTTAAACAATGTTTCTTTACGCTGGAATAACTTTTTTTATACAAGATAATTCAAGTACTTTCGAAGTTGATGTAAAAGAAGAGAATGGCATTATAAAATGAATTATCGTATGAAATATTATAAGGTTATAAGGAATGACCAAACCTTCTGTCTCAGACGTTCGGACAACTTTACATGCATTTCGGATACTTAGACAGGCTAATAAGGGCATTCGAGAAAACTGACGAGCAAAAAAATTACAATTGGTTGTAAAAAGGCTTTTTTTGATATCGAAAAAAAGTTTTCAGTATAAATATCGAAAACTTGTTTGAACAATATTTTTTACACTGGAATAACTTATTTTATCGAAGATAATATAAGTTCTTTTAAAGCTGATGTAAAAGAAGAGAATGGTATTATAAAACGCTTGTCGTATGAAATATAATGAAGTAACAAGAATTGTCCAAACTGTCTATCTCAGACAATCAGACCACTTTACATGCATTTCGGATACTTAGACAGGCTGATAAAGGCATTTGAGAAATCTGACGAGTAAAAAAATTATAATTGGTTGTAAAAAGGCTTATTTTGATATCAAAAAGAATTCTCAGTATAAACATTGAAAAAAAATATTTTTGCCAAAAAAATTGTTTAAACAATATTTTTTACAGTAGAATAACTTTTTTTACACAAGATAATCTAAGTACTTTCGAAGCTGATGTAAACGAAGACAATGGCATTAGAAAATGCATTATCGTATGAAATATTGTAAGGTAACGAGGATTGTCCAAATTGTCTATCTCAGACAATCAGACCACTTTACATGCATTTCGGATACTTAGACAAGCTAATAAGGGCATTTGAGATAATACGAGAATTTGTAAAGTTTACGTGAAAGAAGGGACTGGCATTATAAAATGCATTATCTTTTAAAATATGATGTGGTAACAAGGATTTCCCAACTATCTGTTTCAGACGTTCGGACAACTTTACATGAATTGCGGATACTTAGACGGACTGATAAGGGCATTTGAGGAATCTGACTAGTAAAAAAATTATAATCGCTTGTAAATAGGCTTATTTTGATATCAAAAAGAATTTTCAGTATGAATACTGAAAAAATATATTTTTTTCAAAAAAATTGTGTTGGGCAGGTATTAAAATAACCACAGTGAATTACAAACAAACTATTTATTTATAAACAGTCGAGAAAATAATGAACAACTTTTATATGTTGACGGTATGGTGGTTGGAACAAGAAGAAGGGTCGAGAGAAAAGAGTCTGAGAAGTGTGCGATTATAGGTGGCGTTGGCAAAAGGAAAGGAGGAAATAAAAGAAGGGAAAAGGCGGGAAATCGGAAGATCTCCAACTGCCCCTATCAATTTGGTGCCTTTTCGTCGGTTGATCGAAGTCTTATTCCTTCCATGCAGAAGTTGTGCTTCGGTCCCGGTAGGATTTTGGTCATGATGTCCGCTACCATCTCCTCGGTCCCGAGATAGTTAAGGTGAATCGGATTTGACTTCAGTGACTGTCTCAGGAAATGGTACCTGATGTCAATATGCTTTGTGCGGCTGTGGAAAACAGGATTCTTGGCAAGTTGACTTGCTCCTTGGTTGTCATTGTAGAGGGTGACCACACTAAACTCCTCATGCCCGAGCTCGCAAAGAAACTTGTTGAGGTACATGGATTCCTTGACTGCTTCAGCAAGGGCCATATACTCGGCCTCGGTTGAAGATAGGGCAACGGTCCGTTGCTTTCTACTCTCCCAGGAGATGGTGCTGCCAACCAAAAAGAAGTTAAACCCAGTGTAGGACCGTCGATCGATGGGACAGTTGGCCCAGTCTGCATCAACGAAGCCTTGCAGCGGTTTTTCGGTCCTTTTGTAGACCAGGGATCTGTCGAGGGTGCCCTCGAGATATCTGAGGACTCGTTTTGCGGCTGTCCAGTGTGTTCTGGAGTGGCAGTCATTGAATTGACTTAAGTAACTCACGGAGAAAGAGATATCAGGGCGCGTGCCCACCGCGAGGTACATGAGTCCGCCTACCAGCTCTCGGAATGGAAGATCATCCCCAGTGTCATCTTCTCCGGATTCTCGAGTCAGTTAAATCTCTGTAGCTAGAGGAGTAGAGACAGGTTTGCAGTCCTCCATTCCAAATCTCGATAGCAAATCCCTGATGTATCCCTGCTGGGATAGTCGAATCTCGTGACCCAGTTGACTGGATGATTGCGAGATCTCGATGCCGAGGCAGTATTTTGCCTCACCCAGATCCTTGATGGCGAATTCTCGTGATAGGGCCGCTCTGATGTCGGATAGTTTCTTCTGGTCCTTGTAGGCGATCAGCAAATCGTCTACGTAGACCATGACAAAGATCTCCCTGCTGCTGTCCATGTAGACGCATGGGTCAGCGTTGGTCGGTTTGAGGCCTGATTTTTTCATCGCTTTGTCCAGGCAATTGTGCCAGAGTCTTCCGGACTGTTTCAGTCCATATATGGATCGTTCCAAATGGCGTACGTAGTCACCAATCACCACCTGATCAAGCATCGCTTGAGCTTTGCTCTTGAGTTCGCCTTTCTCCGTGGCAACCATCCTGGTAAGCATCTCTTCGGAGAGTTTGGGCAGCTCCATGAAGACGGTGGTGTTCATTGATCCGTGGAGATAGGCGGTGGTGACGTCGAGTTGTGCGATTTGCATGTTGCTTTCAGCGGAGAGTGCCACCAGAGTCCGGAGAGAGTTCAGTCGTGCCACTGGAGCGAAGGTATCATGGTAATCAATCCCAGGGCGTTGGGAAAAACCCTGAGCGACAAGGCGGGCCTTGCGTTTGTCCAGGGATCCGTCGCTGTTATACTTGTTGCGTAGGACCATCCTGCAACCGATTACCTTGTCCTTCGGTCTCTTGACCAGTTTCCAAGTATTGTTGGTGAGGAGGCTTTTGAACTCTAGGTAAATGGCCTCTTTCCATTCGTCCTGGTTTGGTCCATTTACAGCTTTGGCGAATGGGACTTCAGAAGCTAGCATGACGGTCTGCGCTGTGCAGAATCCATCAGCTTCGTCAGTCTCGTTCTCTCTGGTTCCCTCGTCCTCATTCACGGCTCGAATCTCGAATTCAGCTTCCTTGGTTTCGACTTCTCTGGTTTCGGCTTCCCTGGCGGTTGATCTGGTAGAACTACGTGTGTTGTACTCCTTCCGAGGACGGCCTCTTTTTCCGGTACGAGACATCTTGGGGCGTCCTGGTCCACGTTTTGTGCTCTTCTTGTCGTTCTCATTTGCTGGTTCCTCCTGGTTGTCGTCAAGGTTTTCCTGTGTAGAAGGTTCAGAGTCTTCGTCGTCAGACATATCGACTTCTTTGGTTGGGTCTCTGAGAGAGTTCCCGAGGATTGAGAACCGCCCGTTTCTAGTCGACGTACTGACGATTTCTTCGAAGTGGCCTGAATTGGGTGTGGAGAAATTGTCGAAGAACTTGACATCTCTGGAGACGTACATCTTTTCCTCCTTTGGTATCCACACTCGGTAGCCTTTGGACGACAGGGAATATCCCACGAAGATTCCTTCTTTCGCTTTTGGCTCGAATTTTCCTCTGGTTGGCGATTTGTCCAGGATGAAAGCTTCGCACCCAAAGGTGCGTAGATTACTGACTACTGGTTTGTGTCCGGTCCAGGTCTCGTACGGAGTTTTGTTGCCCAAGACTCTGGATAGACTGCGGTTGCGAAGGTAGTTGGCTGTCGATATTGCCTCAGCCCAGAATGAGGATGGCAAGCCGGATTGTATGAGCATGCAACGTGCAGACTCAACCAGGGTCCTGTTGCGTCGTTTCGCCACTCCATTTTGTTGTGGAATGTGTGGAATGGTGAAGCGTCCTTGGATACCGTTGTCCTTGAGGATCTTGGCCCTGGTTGAATTGTCATACTCGGTGCCATTATCAGATTGCAGAAATTTGATCCTGCGTCCGGTCTGCACTTCGGCCATCTTCCGGAACTCCTCGAATTTGTATGCAACTTCATTTTTCTTTCGAAGAAAAGCGATGTGACACCATCCGCTGTGGTCGTCGATAAAAATGACAAAATAGCGATATCCCCCGAGGGACTGAGTTCTCATTGATCCACACACATCCGAGTGGATCAAGTCGAGGACTCCAGTAGCCTTTACCTGTCGATCTTGGAACGGGGTGGATGTCAATTTACCGATGACGCACGTTTTGCATGGAGTTTCGGGACACCTTGGATCGATGTTGATTCCAACGGCGGATTAAATTTTACTCATCAACATGAGGCTTTTCTTGTTGATGTGTCCGAAACGGTTGTGCCAGGCATCGAGAGACGATACTCTGTCGCTGGTGACAGCTAGTGCCTCAGGTGGCTGTTCCCGGAGGTAAAAGAGGTTTCCGTCCCTGTCGGCGATCATCTTCATGTTTCCTTCCAAGTCCTCGACGACGGCTTGCTTCTTGGAGAAGGTGACGGTGCGATCCTTGTCGACGATTTTCGCAATGGATAAGAGGTTGGTCCTCAAATCTGGAACAAAAAGGGTATTTTCCAGACGGACCGGTTTATTGACCCCGTTTGTAAGCGTGTTTATCGTCGCTGTTCCTTTGGCTGCAACTCGGGTGGAGGATCCATTGGCGAGGTTCACACCAGTTGAGATGGTGGTCGAATTGTCCAGCAAGTTATGGTCGTTGCACAGATGGGAGGTGCAACCACTGTCGAGGCATCATCTGCTGTGTTTCCTGGGTGTGTTGGCCAAATAGCTGCTCTGCTCCGTCCCAATGTCCACGAAGTAGACGTCGACCGAGTTGGCTTTTTCGGATTTGGATTTGTCACTCTTGTTTTTGGCCCAACAGTCGACAATTGAGTGATTTCTCCTTTTGCAGTAGGTGCAAAAGGGTTTCTGTCGCTGTTTGTTGCCTTTGTTGCCAGGTTTGTTGTCACGCGATCCACCAGGGTTAGGTTTCTGGTTTCCGTGACGAACAAAAAGAGCGCCGTTACCGTTGTCGTTTTGCTCGTCGTTCATGGAGTCGTACGTCTCGATTATTTGAATCTTAACGGTGTCCAGGTCGGGAAGTATGTCCCGAGACTCGATAGCGCGTCGAAATATGTCGTAGCTCGGCGGCAAACTCTGTAGCAGCATCAGCGTCAGGAGTTTCGCGTTAATTTCCTCTTTCATGGAGGCCAACTTGCTGACGGTTGCGAAAAAGTGTGCGATGTGCTCAGGCATGTTCGTGCCCTCTACCACTTTCCAGTGCATGAGTTGCTTCAGATAGAGTACCATGCTGGCAGGACCCTTTGGAGCGTACACGCTTTCGATTTTCTCCCAAAGTTCTTTGGATGTCGCACAATCCTGCGTGTGCACTAGTTCAGAAGAGCTGATTGAAAGACAAATCTCCGATTTTGCTTTCCGATCGCGCGAGTTCCATTGTCTCTCCGCTTCCCGTTGAGCTTCAGTTGGTTCCGCTGGAAGAGTCGGGCGAGGAATTTCCCCGGATACGTACTCCCACAAGTCCTTCGTGACGAGGAGGGATTCTGCGTGAATCTTCCAGGAGTTCCAGTTGTCCTTCGTGAGGATCTCAAAACGTGTCGAGGTCATTTTGGAGGTTAACTCGGCGTTCGTGGTATTCTAACCTCAAATTTTGAGGTTAGGTACGCGTATCACTTCGCGGTTAGTCGAGTGATGAAGTGCGTGGAATATTACGGCGAATGCTGGTCCTTGAATCCAAGAATGATTTTATTTCGGCGTCTTTATAACGCACGGACGCGTGGATGAGAGATGAAAACAGGAACACACTTGGTCCAAGATGGCGGCGGAAGCGTTGGATCTTTAGAAAGCGTTATGTGCACGCTTTGTTCGTGATCAGGACATTTTCACTTCGTTTGTTTGTTTGTTAATGTTCTGGGCCCATAACCTGTTGGGCAGGTATTAAAATAACCACAGTGAATTACAAACAAACTATTTATTTATAAACAGTCGAGAAAATAATGAACAACTGGCCGGGAATTGCCTCCTTTTAAACTCGAACGGCAGGTCCGTTGGAATAATTGGAATCTGAGGTATAATGACATGCGTTCCTTCATAGGCTCCATTCATTATTATACCTAAAAATTGTAAACAGTTGTGAAATAATTAATTGAACATGACAATACCAGTGAAATTGTTTTAAAATACCTTCAATTATCCTGTCTCGAAGTTGAGTGATGCAGATTCGTGTTCCGTTGCATAGAAGTGGAGGGTTTAAATTCCGCAGTAGAAGAACTGGAACACCGACTTTCAATTTTAATATCTGCGATGGCACGCCAGGCAACTTCAAGGAGTTTAAGAACTCAACAGGATAATTCACCACATCATCCTGGTTCACTACAGAATTGAAAGCAGTGTAAACCTTTTCGTCTCCAATGATTTCGGCCAATATCTTGTCATTTAATGCCGACACGACATCATTCGTGGGGGCTAAAATAGCCCTTTCGCATAACCAATTCTGCTGTTCGTAATTCTGCTGAATGTCGGGAAACGCGGCAGCAATAAGGTCTTCAGTGGAATTTTCAATGCAGCAGAGATTTGGAGAGAGTGTAATGTTTCCATCATTGTCTAGAGGCTCTAATCCATCACCGATTTGAAGAAGCAATGACGAAAAATTGACAGCGTTTTCGTCATTATGAAGAAAAACTCATGCTTGTTGTGAGCGTGTGGAGGACTACGGCTTGCCATAATGGAGAACTCTTGATGCTGGCGTGGAGTTGATCGGCAAGAGTACCACGGGCTATAACTGGGAGGGTTTGTCGAAAGTCACCAGCTAGTATGACCACTAAACCTCCCATTGTACGATCATCATTCCGAAGATCTCTCAAGGTTCTGTCTAGTGCGTCTACAGCATTCTTATGGGAAGAAGATCTTTCATCCCAGACTATCAATTTGCACAAACGTAACATTCCAGCCCTGTCACTATTTTTGCTGATGTTACAAACTGGTGCCTCTTGATAATGCAAATTCAATGGAAGCTTCAAAACGCTATGTGCCGTTCGTCCGCCTTGTAACAATGTTGAAGCGTTACCAGTAGAGGCTGAAGCTATAGCTATTTGGCGATGACTCCTTACAGTGGATAGCAAAAGGTTCAGTAAATAAGTTTTGCCTGTTCCGCCGCAGGCATTGAGAAAAAATATGGCCGGATCATTAGCATCAACTTTTTCCATTACGGCATCATAGAAACATCTTTGGGCGTTATTAAGAGTAGGCAAAGCCGTTCGAACACCTACAGCAAGAGCGTCAGCATCGTAATTCAGCTGTACACGAACCTCATTGTTATGAAGAAAAGCTATTCTCGGTGCAGGTAGACCGTAATCAGCTACATGACGGCCTGAAAGTAAATGTATGTTTTATAATTTCGTATTAAGAAAGTTTGTTTCGGAGAGACATAATTTTTAGAAGATGTATTAATACCTGATATTGAATAAACAATATCATCTATTAACTGAATGGCTTCGTCATAAATGATGTCATATGCTATAATGTTTGGTTGCTCTTGCTCTCGACGATGGAGTATATCCTCAGACATCTGATCCTTGAACATGTTCCAAAGTGTGAAAGGATTGGAAACTTCGCAGGAGGTTATAATGATGGAGAACAATGTCCTCAAATGGCTTGGATACCGAGTCAAAACCACCTCTTGCATTGTCAGAGTCCAGTGGTCATCGTTTTCCAGAAGACCGCGAACCTCACATGCCTCTCTGTACGTGAGATATTCTTCGCCGTCCACTGTTCGTAGAGCTGCGAATGATGCTGGTCCTCTTACAACTGTGAGTAACAATCTCAAGCAGAAACGTACATGCGTCCAATCGCAGCAGTCTGTTTTCTTCCAGGCCAGTTAGGAACATCTTCACCACGTCTCCGGGGATTCCAAGTTCTATCAGAATTATTCCAAGTGTAGTAAGTAAGAACTTCAGCATATAACAAAGTTTGAGCAAAATCTGATTTAACTGCATTTTGACATAATGCGAAGAAAGCAGTGAGTGTTGTTTTTGGAGGCTGTTCGACGCGATGCTGCATATTTTCCTCGTTAAAATAAACACGTTGACAGTTTTCCAAGTGGACTTGTAAATAAACTACATTAGAAAAGCGTTCATGCATTGGAAAAGAAAGAAGTCGCCAAACAGCTTCATTGCTACTAATGTATCGTCCTGCCTGATAAGTGCGAACCTCATCTAATGGATTTATCTGCCTATCTGTGTGCCGAACTTGAAAAACGGCCTGATCGGATCCTTTGTTTATATAGCCACATATATACTTTATCGCCTCAACTGAATTGCAGCACTCAACGTTAATATTTCCGCCAAAAGATGTTGATAAAAATGGACAATATGGCACGACCCAACGGTTGTCGATAGTGACCTGTTGACCTTCATGTCCGTGGATATTGATGGTTGTTGTAAAGCCGCCATCTTCAGGACTGCGTCTTCTGTACGTTGGATATCCATTTGCGTTACTGACTGTTTCCTGGATTGAATCTTTTGGATATTGTTTGGTACAGCGGCCATTCTTCATGCAAGGTGACTGCATATTCATTTCTCTACATGGTCCATGAATCATGTGTTTTACAACGATTCTGTGAAGATTGGGATCTATTTCAGGGTCTGGAATTTCTGCTGAAATAATCCAATCGATGTCTGCTGGCCAAAGTTTTTGTTCAAAAAATAGTAATGAATGGATGTGAGGGAGACCACGTTTCTGCCACTCTATTGAGTATACGTATGCTGATACAATACCAAAAACACGTCCTACTGTGAGACACTTGAGGAATTTGATGACTTTCTGTCTGAAAACCCGGGCGATGATATCGTGTCTGTCCATAGCAGCTTGGCCCTCAAAAAGGGCAGATTTAATTTCGTCCCATAATGAATTGCATGTAAAAGTAATGAAGAGATCTGGCTTGCCATATTTCCGCACGATTGCCAAAGCATCTTGAGTATACTCCGCCAAATATCGAGGACTGTTCACAAAAGTAGAAGGTAAAATAACCATTCTTCCGATGTCATTCGCATTGACAGCAGCATCAGCAACTACAGCATGTCTTAGATGAACGTACGCCTCCGATCGTAATCTCGCTTGATGAGTCGAAATATATTGGAGTCGTTCACTTTCCACTTTGGCGTACATATCAACCGAATAGTGGATGAATAAATGTCTGAACCGCAATAGAGTGTCGAAATCTTGGTCACGAACTGCAATGCGAAATGCATAAAAATCCATTGCAGAAACCTTTTTAGCCGTTGGTGCAAGAGTATGCGGATTGACCTCCGGGATCGTGAACGTATATCCAGTTTGACCCTGCCACAACATCAAAGGATACTGTAAAGCGTCATAATAAGGATTGCAATCAAAAATTCGTTGAAGATGGTTATCCCGTGTATGCAACACTATATCTCGTTCATCTGAAACTCTTCCGACAATAATAGCAGCAACCTCGTCGACTGTTAGAGCGTTGTATCGTCCCGGGTGTTCACCAGCTGGTACTTGATCGCCACGAACTATGACTATGTAGGAATCATCATTTCTGCGATCGATAATTTCACTCGTTGTCGTGTCCGAGACCTTGATAGACGGTTCTAAAAATTTTGAAAGTTGTACCACCAAAAAGAAGAAAATGTTACAATAACCAAAAGGAGCACCTACCTGTCGAACATCCTCGTCTTCCTCGGCTCGCACAACACGTAGAGCAGCAGCTTGTTTCGTAACTTTAGTTAAATGTGATTATTTTAGAGCGGCATATTGAAATTGTACAATCTGCAGTTCACTTACAAAATTATAACACTACTGAAGGCAGCATCAAAATAATGCCGAATTTCCGGTGAATAGTTCAATAAAATGTTAGGTTCATGTTTATGTTTGGAAGAAAATATTTCAAACCGATTTTTTGTTGCAAGGTACGAAAATTTAAAGAAATCCGAGGGGTATTTTTATAAATAAAATTTGTTTAGTAAGTGTTGAATCATGAAAAAGTGCGATTTTGACAAAACCGAAAATACAGTTTTGCCAGTTTCGATGAAATAAATTTCAGAAATCGATTCTTTATATAGCCTATTTTAATTGTGAGACTTCGTAGATTCACCCTGATGCGCTTGAAATCGTTTCTATCGATTTTTTGAAGCGCCATTTCGACACAAACAAACAAACAAACAGACAAACAAACATAGTTACATTTTTATATATATAAGGATAATTCAAGTACTTCCAAAGCTGATGTGAAAGAAGCGAATGGCATTATAAAATGCCTTATTGTATAAAATAAAATGAGGTAATAAGGATTGTCCATACTGTCTATCTCAGACGTTCGGACTACTTTACATGCGTTTCGGATACTTGGAAGAGCTAATAAAGTCATTTGAGGAATCTGACCAGTCAAAAAATTACAATTGCTTGTAAAAAGACTTTTTTGATATCAAAAAGAATTTTAAGTATAAATATTAAAAAAAAAATATTTTTTCCAAAACAATTGTTTAAACATTGTTTTTCTACACTGGAATAACTTTTTTTATACAAGATAATTCAAGTACTTTCGAAGTTGATGTAAAAGAAGAGAATGACATTATAAAATGCATTATCGTATGAAATATTATAAGGTAACATGGATTGTCCAAACTGTCTATCTCAGACAATCAGACCACTTTACATGCATTTCGGATACTTAGACAGGCTAATAAGGGCATTTGAGAAATCGGACGTGTCAAAAAATCATAATTGGTTGCAAAAAGGCTTATTTTGATGTTAAACAGCATTTCCAGTGTAAATATCAAGAAAAAAAATTTGTTGCCAAAAAATTGTTTAAACATTTTTTTTACTTTGGAAAACCTTTTTTTATACAAGATAATTTATTTACTTTCAAAGCTGATGTAAAAGAAGAGAATGGCATTATAAAATGCCTTATCGTATAAAATATAATGAGGTAACAAGGATTGTCCAAACTGTCTATCTCAGACGTTCGGACCACTTTACATGCATTTCGGATACTTAGAAGAGCTAATAAAGTCTTTTCAGAGATCTGACGAGTAATACAAAAAAACAATTGGTTGTAAAAAGGCTTCGTTGATATCAAAAAAAAATTTTCAGTATGAATATCGAAAAAAAGTGTTTAAACAATGTTTTTTCACACTGGAATAACTTTTTTTATACAAGATAATTCAAGTACTTTTAAATCTGATGTGAAAGAAGAGAATGGCATTATAAAATGCCGTATCGTATAAAATACGATGTGGGAACAAAAAAAATAAAAATAACGACAACTCAAAAATAATGAAAATTAAAAATCTGAAAAGTAATAAAAATAAGTTAAAATATATTTATAATCTCATTGATGCGACAAAGCAACGAACCTCTCGACAGTGAATATCTTGCCGGGTGATTCAGCGTATTAAACGTATTAAATTAGGGAAGATTTTACGATTGAAAATAAATCATAATAGATTACTATACAAGTGGAAAAAGTAGTGGAAATTTTTACGAGTAAGATAGCAATAGCGCAGCGAGTGTTCTCACGACTAAAACATCCTCTATCTTCCCCTCCTTCCCCCAAGTTGAGTAGTGTTCCTATCCTTAACGAGTAGGAAAGGTCACTATTTTTTATCAACATTAACATTAATAACATTAACATTATTATTTCATCAACATTAACAAAACTGAAGTCGTTAAAGTAACTTTAGAAAGTTGTAAAGTCGCACTGATATTCCACTTTTATTCGCAACATTTACTGTAAATAAAAAACGAATTGTAAAAGAATGAAAAACTGTAATTTACATGTATTTTTAAATGTTATTTTACAGACTCATTTGAATTTGTATACCTTCGTTGTTTACAAATAGCGTTGAAACAGAGTACACGTATTGTTTTACATTGAAATATTCGTGGTCCACTGAAATACTAATCAAAAAACCTGTTTAACTGGTTGATATTTCTGTGGTGATTAGAAAGAACCAGTTAAGTGGTTTGTCTTCTTCGAGTTTTAAATATAGCATTTTTATATCGAAAAATATCATGAGTGACGCAATTTTCGGTCAATTATAGTACAAAATATAAATTGAATTAGACCTTTAGCGACATCAGTATTCAGGAAAGTGTTTAACCTAACGGTCCATGCGAAGAAACTTAAGCATTGATCGTTCCACTGCCAACGCGAGCACTCCAAAGTTTGGTTTGGGTCATTCTGACCCCGTGTGTCAACTATATCGGTTCAAGTGAAAATCTGAGCAACTTTTTTTGGAACGTTTTGAGGGATTTTTGAACAATACATAGTACTTAGACCGTTAGTTTAAGCACTACTTTAAATACTGCTGTCGCCACAGGTTCTGATTCTAACGGTTTGTTTAAGAAAAGTCGCTTCAAACTAACCGTGGGAACAATTTCAGCCCGTGTGCCAATTACAGGTTGGCACACCCAATTATAATTTTATCTCGATTTCTTCTACTTAGTTCAAGTGAACATTGTTCATTTCGAGTGACATGTTTTTGTAATGTTAAGTACTTATTTGTAACGATACAACTGGAATAATTATAAAAAATTGATGTCTCATTTGTCCCTTTATTTTTCTGCATTTATTTTGCAGAATAAATACCTTTTTTGGAAAAACCACTTATTCCATCATATACATGTAAAGAACAGCTATTGCTATGCTCACCCTTAAATTTTTAAGAAAAAATATCAAAAATTGAAAAATATATGAATTTTTCAATAAAAATTGCACTTTTTTAAATTTTTTTTCGACTTTTTTTTTATATAACTTAACAATGAAAATTGACTTTAACAATGACACAATAAACTTTGGAAAATGACTCTTTTTTTTGAGACGATCTGGGAATATATTTTTTAGAACATATATATACGAAAGTTGCATATATGTTCTTTAATTAACTGTTTCATTAACTGTTTGATTAACTGTTGCACTCTTATCAATGGTCAACTAAGTCCGTTACAAATCAGATACCTCGATGGTACAATAGGACGTTTTGGAGTAAGATTGCAGTTGAGAAATTGTATTTTCATGTGAACAGGCTCATTTACACGTAAAATTGAGTTTCCTAAAATTTTGAAAAAAAGGTGATTTTTTGTTAGAAAAAATTGTTTAAACAATTATTTTACACTAAGAAACAACTTTTTTGATACGAGATAATTTGTGTACTTGAAGATAAGATATAAATGAAGAGAATAGGATGATAAAAAGTATTATCAAACGATAATCGGTAGGGTAACAAGGTATAGGTATTGGCAATATTCAGAACTGGGACGAAAGTTGGTACAAAGTGGATACTCGTATGATAGGACAGGGCTATTGGGAGTAAGATTGCAGTTGAGAAATTGGATTTTCGCGTGAATGGGCTTATTTACACGTAAAATTGAGTTACCTGAAAATTTGAAAAAAAAGTTGATTTTTGTCAAAAAATTGTTTAAACAATTATTTTACACTAAGGAACAACTTTTTTGATACGAGATAATTTGTGTACTTGAAGATTAGATATAAATGAAGAGAATAGGATGATAAAAAGTATTATCAAACGATAATCGGTAGGGTAACAACAAAAAATAACAAATATTCATGTAAAATTTTTTAAATTACTATGTAATATTGTAAATTACAATGTAATAGTGTCAATTACGATGTAATATCGTAAATTACAGTGTAACAACAGTGTATCTACTCTACCGAGAAAAACTGAATACCTTCTTTACTCCTCAAGACTTTGTTTATGAACCACAACCAGAACCTCATTGAACCACTGCAATTCCTCCACCGCCAAAACAAAATTTTATTAACGAAGCTATGAGAGTTAAATCGAAATAGCATTTCGTAAAACCTCGTATTGAACCCGTCAAAACTGTTAAAACTACTATCAGCTGTGACGGGATTTTTTTTCTCGCCCCTTCGCGAATTTCGATAAGCTAAATTTTTCAACTATAAAATTCAAAATCCGAAGTTTCAATTTAACAACAATTGCCTCGGTCGAGACAGCTTCAACAAACTCAATTCAGGATCGCCACCTAAGTTTTGTGGCTAAACTTAGAAAATCTTTCCGCGACAAACCGACCCAGCAAAGCGGAAATTTTGCAGCAAAATGGATCTCGTGACTTATCGAAACTCAAGCGGAATGGTCCAAACGCAACAGAGATCAGATCAAGATTCCAGACAAATTTACAACTCAAATTTTACAATACAAGAGTCTCAATTACGATTATCAAATCAACAAAACAAATTCAATATCAAGTTCTCGTTTATTCAATAGTTCAATTTAATACTAAGTTTCTGATTATCAAGGTCAATAGCAAAGGTTTCAATTACGTGATTTTATTTCAATTCAATTTCTCGTACAATTTAGTCAATTCTCTCAAGAATTTTCAAATACAAATTTCAAGTGCTCTGGGTGGACTTTATTGCAATTATTACGTGAGTTTGCTTCGAGAGTTTCAACAATTCAACTTTAAAATTTTCAAAGTGCAAATCTTAAGTTTCAAAGACAAAATATCAAAATTCAAAATCAAAATCAAAATCAAGGAACGTTATCGCTTGAGACAGCCAGAATTCCAAATTCCTGTTTCTACTCGCGATCTTAGTTCAATTCAAATCAAAATTTCAAGTTACAACAAATTTGCAAGACTTGCCAACGTGGATCCTGGATTGAGCTCAACTCCGTAGTCGTCTTCGTCGCTTCGGCTCGATTTTCCAAGCTCCTTCTCGTCCGCTCTCATTCGTCTCACTCGACACCCAAGACGGTTGCCACCCAAGAGCCGCTACCCAAGAGATCGCAATTTTCGAATTCAAATTCGACGAAACCTATGTCTCCCTTCCTCTCCTCCTTTTCCTTCTCTCTCGCAGCTCTTCCTCGCTCTCTCGTACTCTTGCAATTTTCCTCGAATCTCGGCCATCAGGTTGCGTGACAGTTTCTCTATAATTTGGCGCGAAATTCAACATCTGGTCTGCGGGAACTCGGGCCTGTTTCGGCGCGCTTTTCCTCCTCACTGCATTCGCAGGTCTTGGTCGGGACATCAGGTCACCTGGCTGTCCACACGTCACGGTTCAGGGTCTATCTCACTGCGGGATGACTTTCCTCGGCGCCCAGCACACGTTTCTGCAAATTTCTCGTCTTTGGCCTGCCAGATTTCTCGCCTCGCTGGGCCGGTTTATTTCTCGTGCGGGTAGATGGTAGCCGCTGAAGCCACTCAGGTTGGTCGTGGAGGCTGCTGCGAGGTGAGCGCGGCGAGAGAGTCGTACTGGGAAAAAGCGTCCGGTCGACAGCGCTGCTGGCCTACGAATTACAAATCAAATTAGCAATTCTGGCTTTATGCAATTTCCAATAATCAACCAAAAATTATGTTAAGCAAAAGCTGGCCATAAGGGCCCATTCTCACATTCATTCTCCGTCGAGAGGACAATTAATAACATAAGCAAAATAAAAAAAAAACATCAATAGCAATTAAATCTCAATTTAAGTCAGTCTACGTCACTCTCGTTTCTCGACTCTCTCTCACACTGGCCAAATCGTACTCACCGACAAGGACGTGAAGTTGAGCTCGGTTCCTGAAAAGAAAACTTTAGTTCCCCAAATTCTCGTTCCCCCCTGAACTGATTCTGGCTTCCTCAAGCTTCTAGACTTTAACTTTACTCTATTACTCTCGTCCAAAATATCGGTTTACGGTGTTTCAATATGAAACCCCGTCACACCTCCCCTTTGAAGGGTCCTCTGATGACCGGATGGATCTTACTTACGAGATTGAATCATGACAGACCAAATCAAAATTTAATTGAACAAAAAAAATTGAAATTCAGGCGACCGGAATCTCGTCCTCTCTGACCAAGCAACCAAAATTAAAAAAACTATAACTAGGTTCCGTGGGTTCGTTAGGCCCAAGTATCGGCATCTATCTCTCGCTCTCGATACACCTGCGGAGGAAATCCAAAACAAACAAACTATAACTGCGTTCCGTGGGTTCGTTACGCCCAAGTGCCGGCCTGATTATACCCGCTCACGGCACACCTGCGGAGGGAATCCAAAACAAACAAACTATAACTAGGTTCCGTGGGTTCGTTACGCCCAAGTGCCGGCCTGATTATACCCGCTCACGGCACACCTGCGGATGGAATCCAAAACAAACAATCTATAACTAATCCAACATCAAGAGACTAGGGTTTCAATAGACAACACTCTTCTACAATCAAAATAATTTGTGTATTTGGCGGGAAAACTGTACAAAACTAACAAATGGCGTCAATTTCCAACCATAGCATCTCGCGGTCCACGGGACCAACCTACACATCTATTTCCGATTGTCGGACAAATTTTTTTTCTACCCTGTTCTCGGGATTTACATCATAGGGAGCCTCCTTCTCGCAAATCTAGGGAAAACTAAACTAAAAGGCCACTTGGCTACGTTGATCGAGAGAAAAAAGAAAAGAAACAGAGAAGAGAGGGGCTCCTCCCAAGAGAACGAGAGAACACGTCTAGTGTTTACGGCGGTGGAACGCCGTGTCCCAGTTGGGGCAGTGTTCGGTGCGGAAGTCAACTTCACCGCAGCGGTAGCATATGTTTGGGGGTGGACGATCCTGGCGGCGGGGGCACAGGGCCGTGTCTCGACCTCATGTTCCAGCTGCCGGATGTCTTGCTCGCGCCGCTGGTACTCGTGACGGATGTCCGCCAGCTCGAACATTAGGTTGTAATTCTCCAACTTCTGGAGGGGGACCGGTACGTGCCCCGGGTCGTACGTGCGGGGATGCCCACGTCGGTGACCTGGTAGCAGTTCCCGCAGATTCGCTTGCCCATGGGGGTCTGGGTCGAGGCGTCGCAAAGGGCCGGGCGGCGGAATTCCTCCCAGTCGTCTGCCGTCGGCAACGGGATAGGGTCTCGGGGCGCCTGCACTTAGGGCTCTCTGGGGCGCGCGAGATATCGCTCTAGAGCGGTCGGAGGGGCCAAGATGGCCAATTTGGGCCTTAGGGCATCCTTCACCCAGGGGTGGAGCTGAAGTTTAGTGGGGAGCAATGTGAGTTGAAAGACAAATTTATCGGGTCAGGTAGGGCTTCAAATCGACGCAAGCAATCTTGGGGAATTTAATTTTGCCAGTTGTGTCAACTACCTCAAAGACCGTTTGAGACAGAACTCTCGAATTGTAATGAATTAGAAATGAGTTTTGTTTGAAAGAATGTGTTGTTTTATTTTCAGGTATATTGGTTATCATAGCTTATGTTAGTATATCAGAAAAATGCATGTGACAAAACGATCGAATGTTTGTGTGAAGACCGATTTGATGTTGTGAAGTGAGTAACCTATAGTTTTGTTTGTTTTCATAAAAAAGTAGACATCAGGGACAATGTTGTCAATGCATTATTAACAACAAATTTTGAATATTTTTTTCCGTAATAACGGACCTAAATTGAGATTCCGTGTGCTGTTAACCTGCAAAAACGAACGTTGCGGAGTCAGAATTTTATATTTCAATTAAGAAATAAAATTGAGATTCAAGTTTGTATCACTTTTGTTTTTACACATTAACCCATTAACGCCCAAACGGACGAATTTTGACCTCGACTTTGCGCGTTCATAATTTTTATGAAAAAAGGCTTCAAAGAAGTTTAAAGGTATCATAACTTACGTAGAATTTAATGCTCTTTCAGATGGATTGATCAAAATTTGTTTAAACTTTGTTGTTTAAACGTTATAACAACTTTTTCATAAAAAGTGCCCAAATTTTCATCGATTTTTGAGAAAGGCGATTTTTTTTATGACCGAAAACGGATACCAAATGTTCTAAAAAGTTGAATTCTTGCGTCCATGGACTCTAAGGAGTAACTTACAAATTTTTAATGTTTCAAATTCAAGATGGCGGTACCCAATATGGCCGCTCAAAAGCAAAAACTCACGTTATCAAAGTTTAATTCGATAAATTTGGTTTTGTTCGATACATTTTACTTACCAAGCTTTCTTTAATGATGTTTTTGAGTACCTGGTTTAAAATTTTTTATTTTGGCTTAGAAAAACAAAATGGCGGATCCAAGATGGCCGACCAAAAACCTTAACGCATCAGATAACGCACTTTTGATCAAATCTATCAAATATATTAAAATGGCGGATCCAAAATGGCGGACAAAAAGTTTTCGATTTCGATTTTTCCTGTAAAATATCTTCTATTTGACTTTTTTTAGTCTAACGCACTCTAGACACTGATATTGCTGTGTTATTCATTATTAAAAATAATGGTAACTACCATTTTACGTAATTTGTGATCAGTGTAACCATTTCTCTCGATTTTAATTTTTATCTTGATCGGAAAAGTTACTTTTATTCGTTAGTTGAAAATAGATAAATTTGATAAAAAATGCGTTATTTATCGGTTATTAGTTATCGGTAGCAAAATCATTGCGAATGTAAACTTCACTGAAAATAATGAAAATTTCATATTTTTGGTCCACCATCTTGGATCGGCCATCTTGAAATTATTAGATATGATAAGAAGGGTAAGATCTAAGGTAGCCGAATCAATAATCATATTAATTTTCCAGAGAAAGTGTAAAATTAAGGTTTTTGGTCGGCCATCTTGGATCCGCCATTTTGTTTTTCTAAGCCAAAATAAAAAATTTTAAACCAGGTACTCGAAAACATCATTAAAAAAGCTTGGTAAGTAAAATGTATCGAACAAAACCAAATTTATCGAATTAAACTTTGATAACGTGAGTTTTTGCTTTTGAGCGGCCATATTGGGTACCGCCATCTTGAATTTGAAACATTAAAAATTTGTAAGTTACTCTTTAGAGTCCATAGACGCAAGAATTTAACTTTTTAGAACGTTTGGTATTCGTTTTCGGTCATAAAACAAATCGCCTTTCTCAAAAATCGATGAAAATTTGGGCACTTTTTATGAAAAAGTTGTTATAACTTTCAAACAACAAAGTTTTAACAAATTTTGATCAATCCATCTGAAAGAACATAAAATTCGACGTAAGTTATGATACCTCTAAACTTCTTTGAAGCCTTTTTTCATAAAAATTATAAACGCGCAAAGTCGAGGTCAAAATTCGTCCGTTTGGGCGTTAATGGGTTAAACAAATGAAATATTTATAGAAAATGAAACCTTTTGACCTGAGTAAGTTGGATTAAAGGAATATACTAGTAAATGTTTTGTTATTGTAAGGAACTCTGCTTTCTTTCAATTTGATCCTTTTTAGTTAAATAGACAGCAAAACTTGATAGAATTTGTGAACGACAAAAGATCATTCGAGTTCCATGATCAGCGTCACGATATAAAAAAGTTGAACCAAGCAGTAGGTAGACCTGTCCAAACATCATTAATAACTGATACGTTTGATACATTGAAAAACTGAATACTTTCTTTACTTCTCAAGACTTTGTTCCAGAACCACAACTAGAACCTCATGGAACCATTGTAATTCCTCGACCGCCAAAACAAAATCACATTAACGAAGCTACGTAAGTTGAATCGAAACAGCATTTCGTAAAACCTCGTATTGAACCGGTCAAAACTGTTAAAACTACTTTCAGCATTCGAATAAGTCGACATGTCACTTTTCCAAAAAGTGAAACAGTTCTTTACTTTTCAATACGTCAAATATCACTTATTGATAAGTGCATTTTTATTTTACACTTCAAGAAGTGAAATTACACTTTTCAATGAAGTAATTTTCCCTCGTCTTAATTATGCACATGGTAGTTCAAATGTAATGAAATTGGTTGAGGAAATAGTGAACTTTGTATTATCATTTCATATTACACTGTTTTATCTTTCGAATCAATTCAAACATCCTAGGCAAGAATAAATTTTAATTACGAGTTATATTTTCGAAATTTTGTACATAAAAAAGTAATATAATTGTTGATATATAAATAGTTAATTCGTAATAATGATTAGAATGTTCATATCAATAAATTCCATTTTATATTCGAAATTATTTTTTACTATCAATAATTACAATTTATATTAAGAACTTGTCGCCATCGGAATTGTCATTAGCAGCCACTTTTTCGGTTATAATGTACGTTCAGCTGTGATGCCTGTGATCACGTTGTGAGCACGTTGTTAGCACGTCGTATATATTTGTAACATTTTAACAACGGTAGCGTGGTTGAATGCGGTTGTAAAGTATTGTAATGAATTAGAAATGAGTTTTGTTTGAAAGAATGTGTTGTTTTATTTTCAGGTATATTGGTAATCATAGCTTATGTTAGTGTATATCAGAAAAATGCACGTGACAAAACGATCGAATGTTTGTGTGAAGACCGATTCGATGTTGTGAAGTGAGTAACCTATAGTGTTGTTTGTTGTTTTCAAAAAAAAGTCAACATCAGGGACAATGTTGTTAATGCATAGGGGTGATTCCACAGACCTTCGACACACTTTGAAACACGAGGGTCGCAAAAACACTCGAAAATATGATTTTCGGGTTGCATTTCGTGTCCCAAAATCACCTGAATTTTTTCAGATTTTTTCTCAAGGTCATATGTCATATACGACCTCGTTTACTTTTTGAAAAAAATGAAAAGTGCGTTTTTTTTTCATAATTTTTATCTCGGATTGAGCCCAATGAAACAAAAAAACACATAATATAAAAAATTTTTGTTTTTGTTTGAATTTTTCAAAAAAAATTTTTGTTTTATTTTAACTTTTAATTTAAAACGTCTCATATCGTAAAACAGGGCAAAAAATGCGATTCTCAAAAAACGCCACCACATTTTTCACTCAAATTTTGAGGAAATGTTGTTCATTTGTACCAGAATATATTTACAAATTTTTAGAGTGGGCGAATGAACACAAATTGTTTTACAATTTTTTTCTCTATGTCAACATTGCAAATAAGGTCATTAGAATCGTTCAAAAAATGTTCAAGTGTTTATTAATAGATACAATGGACCAATTATCAAAAAGAAAAGAAATTTTGTTTCATTTATACAATAATTTTTTACATTTTTTGTACATTTCGTCGTTCGCACGTCGGTCTACTTTAGTATGTAATCAATCGATGATTTTTCGCTCAGTGAAAAACGTTTTGTTTCCATCTGCCCGTTCGAAAGTGGCTTGAAGAAGTGAATCGCTTGAGTATTTTTTATCGCAATTGCTTTGTTAAATCTTGTTTTTAAAAACCTAGTAGCGACGTTGTAATCATTTGTACTGCTCCACTCAATTTGAATTGAGGGAAATGTACCGCTCGTTCGAGCCCAGTTGAACAAACCTCGCGCATCAACGATTTGTTCTTCTGGTGGTAAAAATTAGCTAGCTCTTGCAGCTAGTCTTTTCACAGAACCACCTATCCCATCCGGTGCCCCTTTCCCGTGTGCTGTAGGTGAGAAGTGCCATTCGGCTGGTATCCCAAAATCTTCTTCGTGAAAATACAAATTTACAAAGTTTTTAAAATTTTTCTACTGTTGTGGCGCTCCGTCGCTCTGATAGTAAATTTTTTTTGGGTTTTGACAAATCGATTTTATAACTTTCATTATAATTTTTGTGAATACGTAGACGGCGACAGCGTCGTGAGACAAACACTCACTTATTACAGCTAAAGAGTGACATTCAGGTTCAGGACTGTTGTTTTTTCGATACCAGATGGCGACTGTGTAAACAGTTGCTTAGGAATTGTTCCAGTGAAACCCTGAAGCAGCATTCTGAATAATAAAAGCATAATTTTGCGAAAAGTCACGCTGAACTATAAATTCACCTTCAAGAATCGTCGCTTTTAGTAATTTGAAAGACTGTTTTTGCTTTTTAACTAAGAAATGATGCTTCAACAACTCTGATGCGCTGTCGGAGAATACTCGGCAGAAGTTTTCAGGTTCCAGTTTGACATTTTGCAATGTTACAGGTTTTCCACCCCATTGTTTAATTTGTTTGGTTTCAGTTTCTTGATCCTTCATTAAATTCCACAACAAATCATAAAGAACTTTCCCGCCAGGACAATGTGGACATTCCTTGAAGTAACATTCATATGATGGTTCGTCACAAATCAGGAAATTCAAGAAGTCCACATAACTCTTGACGGTAAAAGGAGTTTGTTTCATAAGATTGATCAAGTTATAACCTGCAAAATAAATCTATTGTTATTATCAAAGTCAAAATGATAGATCTAAAAAAACGGCAAAAACATTCAAAGTTTTACCTCGAACCATAAGTTTCAAGTTTTCGTGTGACAAACAAACGCAAGTTGTATGAGTTCCTTTTGCATCTGCCAAAACACATTACCGAGGTCGTAACGCTGCCAATGATGAAATCCCAAGTTTAACGTTCTCCTGTCGAATTTTAAATTCGGCATAAATATCTCGCAAATTCCCCAGAACAAGTCGCTTTTGGATATGCTCTTTTTTGCCCTCTGCATTTCGAACAGACACGTAGTCATTTTTTCCAGGCATAAGATAAGTTATCTCATCATCTTCATAGAACTTTATAACCAAGTCCTTTACTTCATCTGTCAATCCACGAGAGCTGAAGAAAAATTGTTAAGTTAAATAAGTTATAACTTTTAAATAGGTTTTGTTAAATAAGTTTTTCTATTTGTTTTTTTTTCAATTTGTACTAACCAAGGTTTCTTAGGTGGGATTAGTTCTCTTGTTCCATTTACAACTTTTTTTGCAAGTCTAGCCATGTAATATGTAACTTCAATTTTTGCACAGATTTGACGAATGCTCCAATCCTTCGGTAACAAAGTGAGTGTTCGAAGTTTTTCTCCATAACTTATGACCTCGGAAGTGCATCTTGCTTTAATGTTTTCAATTATGTCACTGAAACCGTCTGCTTCTTTATTCAGGTTTCTTTCTGGTTCGATCACATCCATTCCGAGCCTGCCTTTAATTGCTGTGTTTATCTTCGCTAATTTTTTGTCAAAGTTTGACTCTTTTTGCAAACATTTTTTTGTGATTGGTGATTGTCCAATTGCATCCACAAGGCTTGCATTGAGAACTTCAATTTCAAAGTTTGGGTCATGGAAGGATTTGTCACTGCCAACGGATTGCTGCGATGGAATGACAATTTCTTCACTTTCAAAATCATCGGCACTGTGTTCCTGTTCATTCTCTTGTTCAATTCGTAGTTGTTGCTGGTAGTCCTTTTGACGACACAAAGGTAAAAAGTTAAAAAGTAAAAACAAAAAACGGAATTTTTCAGCTTTCTTCACAATATGTTAGTAAAAAACAATAGAAAAGTTGTTGAATTACATCAAATTCAACCTCCAAACTTACCGGTGTTATACAACTTTTTCCTGCATGTTGAACAAATCCGACCACCAACATAACCAAACTTTTTTTTAACAGCTTTCGAGGGTTTCCTCAGATTTGTTTTGATTAAATGGCGATCCAAGCCAAACGGATTCGAGCAACGGTCTAAATGTTTATATTCTGACCGACAAGCGACTTTATTCTTTACACTTTTTTTCTTCTTAACTTTTTGATTTCTTTTCAACACTTTCATTGTACTCTTGCACACAAAATGAAACGCGCAGACAACAGTTCCAGATACGTACGTACGACCTTTCTTCACGTATAAATTTTAACCAACAATTGAGTTGGGGTTGCTAAACAATGATTGGTGGCGCCACCTACAACGCCAGGCTTCTAAGATAAACACTATTGTGATTTTTTTGCAATGTTGACATAGAGAGAAAATCGTAAAACACTTTTTGTTCATTCGCCCACTCTAAAAATTTGTGAACATATTCTGGTACAAATGAACAACATTTCCTCGAAATTTGAGTGAAAAATGTGGTGGCGTTTTCTGAGAATCGCATTTTTTGCCCTGTTTTACGATATGAGACGTTTTTAATTAAAAGTTAACATAAAACAAAAATTTTTTTTGAAAAATTCAAACAAAAACAAAAATTTTTTATATTATGTGTTTTTTTGTTTCGTTGGGCTCAATCCGAGATAAAAATTATGAAAAAAAACGCACTTTTCATTTTTTTCAAAAAGTAAACGAGGTCGTATATGACATATGACCTTGAGAAAAAATCTGAAAAAATTCAGGTGATTTTGGGACCCGAAATGCAACCCGAAAATCATATTTTCAAGTGTTTTTCGACCCTCGTGTTTCAAAGTGTGTCGAAGGTCTGTGGAATCACCCATAGACAACAAGTTTTGAATACTTTTTCCGTTATAACGGACCCAAATTGGGATTTCGTGTGCTGTTAACCTGTAAAAACGAACTTTGTGGTGTCAAAATTTTATATTTCAATTTATGAAAGAAAATTGAGATTCAAGTTTTTATCACGTTTGCTTTTACACATTAAATATACCAAATTTTAGTTTTGATTTATTTTTAAGGAAAAGAAGTAAAACTTTTCGTCAATACATTTCCTTATTTTCATTTTTTGTGGTACTAACTATTATCGATAACTACATCGTGGCAGAATGGCGCGCTATTCTAGGCTTATAATGAAAATTTTTTTCACAATTTGCGACTATATAATGTTAGTGCAATGCATGGCGAACCTCATTACCAGTAGTAGTTTTACAATTGATTGTTGAGCAATTTGTCTTTGTCAAAGATAACAACGTGGTACATTGTAGCAGAATGGCGCGCTGACCAACAGCTCAACCATTTTGATCCGCTTGTTGCGCACAGCGACGTGTTATTCGTAATTGTGGGCTTGTAATTGAAATATTTTCTCACAATTTGCGACTATATTGTGTTAGTGCAATGTATCGCGAACCTAATTATAACTAGTAGTTTGACATTTGATTGTTGAGCAATTTGTCTTTGTAAAGGGTAACAACATGATACATTGGGTACATTGTGACAGAATGACGCGCTGGACAACGGCTCAACTGTCTTGATCCGCTTGTCGCACGCAACGACGTGTTATTCGTAATTCTAAGCTTGTTATGTAACACTACAAGTACTGGACTTTTCGTATACCTAGAAAGACGGACGACTCTAATTTTGTGTAAGGTTGTATCGTGAAGTTTAAATGAGTGTCAGAAAGTGAAAAACTTTTATAATCAAAGAAAATATATTCATAAACATTGTGTGAAAATCTTAGCTACTTCGGCTGTCTCGTTTTCGAGAAATGATGACTTAAAATCTGACGTTTTTGAGGTTATACATGGCGGCACATGACATCTAATGACATTATCAACATTTGATTATTTTTAAACGGTACAATCAAAGTATGTAAAACTTTCATTCAATGTTTATAAGAATGTTTTTAACAAGTTATTACATTTCATTGGTTACATTTTCTTGGCATTTCTTTGAAAACTCTGCTCATCTCGAAGGGATGATGACTTAAAATCTAAACTTCCTCTTTTTTCCAATGACTTTAAACATGTCGATTGTAATAAAATGCGTTGTCCGCAACTGTTTATATAAGAAATTTTAGGACCTGCAGCTTGTTGAAGGTCTTTTATTGTCAAAGCAAGATCTGTACTGCTTATCTCATTCCAATCTAAAAATTTTTTGAATGGAGAGTGTTAGTGACCATCTTTATTGTCATTTTTATAGCATTTGAAAAAAAATTGTTGTTGGAACTTACTTTTTAAGGTTTTTCGATGCTTAGTGTTTCGCTTTGATGTTGCAGCATTGTAAATTTTTTCTGCCTTGATATCACAAGTGTCAGTCACCTCTTTTGATTCTATAAGGAAAAAATATTTCAATTTAAAACAAAAATTATAAAATATCGCTACTGCTTTATGATAAAAAAAATATTTTCAAGAAATTCTTTTATTTAACTTGAAAAATGCACTGAAAAGTGAAAAATAAAAATGTGTACAGGAAAACTTAAAATTTCAATTAAAATGAAAAAGTTGAATAAAAGAATGGCGCATTTTTAAAAAATTTTTTTATGTACCTGAATTTAAAGATTAAATTATAGAGAAAATCCACCCTCGCACTCCCTTTTTTCCACCCACGTATCGCTTCAATTTTTCACATTTTTTTTTTGATTTTATTATTCTTAGACTTTATCAAAATTAATACAAATTTGCACGTATTCTTAGCTTGTTTAAATACCTACCTGAGAGTTATTAATAAGTTATTCCTATTTTTACTAAAGTAAGAGCGCGTGGAGCAAGTTATATGCTTTTCCGTGATCATCATCCAGCCTCAAAAATTAAAAAATTATACTTACATTTACAATTTGCATGTGAATGTCTGGCGTAGCTACAAATTGCTTATATTAAGAGGGACAAAAAAAATTAATTTTTTGCATTTTCTTGCAATATTTAAATATTTCTTAAAACCATAATATTTAATCGATTCTTGTATTTATTTAGTCTTGACCCATTACTAGCAATACAGATTGGAATTCATTGAATAGTACCGTCTAAGAAATTGTTAATGACATTTTAAATGAATCTTCTCGACTGTTATAAGGTTTCCGGAAAGATCCTGTGGCAAAGCTTATTACAGCATTTTTTCTCCGATTTCCCAAGATCGTCGAGCAAAATTATTTATCGAAAAGTTACTAATGCCCAAAAATGAGCTTTTTGCGTCAAAACGATAGCTACTTACGATATGCATATATTGTAACGTGGTTTCTTGGATCACGTTCAACAAAGGCCTTTCAAGTAATATCCGCGACTCCGAAAGAGAAGTAGGGGTTAGTCTGGCCTCGAGGATTCCCTGACGACCAGCATAAGTAGTATCATAGTTTGTTTATTTTAGATTGTGTGAATTGGTATGTGTGCAATTTTTGATCAGTAGATTTTAGTTTTGTTTTTGATATTTTGTAGAATTAGTTTGTAGTTTCAGTATGTTGAGTGAGTGCGCTTAACTTATTTTTTTGTGCAGTTCTCTTATGTTAATTTTGTTTGTAGCTTGTAAAGGAATCCGAAGGTCGGCTAGCCAGGTGTCGTACTCATCGTGAGACATCGACCGCCGGAACAACAGTCATCAGTTCCTGACCTAGGATCCTCTCCAGATCAGCAGGAGATAAGCGTGCAAACCCTGGGCGCCTCGGACTGTGATTGCTCAATGAAGTTGACCCAAGTCTCCTCTCTGAACACCTTCGAGAGCGAGAGATTAAGAGAAAGCTACATCGGTCTCGTTATCGCCAGAATCCATGATGTTGTGTTCCTGTTCCATAGCGCTGCTACCGGTTTTCGCGAAGCTGCTGCTGTTGCTATCGAGCTGTACCGAAAGTTTATTAAAAAGGACTCGTTCTCCAAGTCAAGGGATGACTTCCCCGGATTGGCCGATCTCTGCCTACTTGATGAGAGTAAACGTGTGCCTACGACGAGCTTAAAAGTGTTCCCGAATGGCCTGTCTCGCGGCCAGCCATCCTTGTTTCAAAACGCAAGGGTAAGCGATTGGGACATCAGCGAGAACAGTTTGATGGGAGATCTACCACCGAAACAACTACCACACAACAAGAATTTGAAGTTGGCGCCAAAGCATGGGCTTGACTTCGTTGGTGCGAGAGCGAAAAGAGGAAGAAGGGGTGCGCGCGCTGAATTTGATATGAGCTACCGGTATCGCAATTTCGCAACGAGGAGAACTGACTCTCTCTCTGAATTCGACCAGCAATCTGTGCGGACGTATTCGACTTTGCTCGAGGGACCTCCCGAGGCGGGACCGTTTTTCCAGCTACCGAACTACCGTGCGAACCTGCGTTGGCCGATCCAAGATCCAGGGCCTAGTTTTTTTAGTTTACTGCATTTAGATTATGTGAGTTTGTTTCTTTTTGTTTTTGAGTATGAGAGTTTTTTTTAGTAAAGTAAATTGAGTAAAGTTCCGTAATTTTTCATTTGAGATGCTACTTGCTGGGTTGTTGACTCGTGTTCCAGTCCTAGCAAAGTTTAGTTTTAGTTTATCGCTTTGACACTGAATTAATGTAATGTATTTGACTATGGTTTTTGAGAAATTGTAGACTTTGTAGACATTTTGAAGTTTTGGTTACCGAATTATCGCAAACCTCTCAGATTATAGCATCTGCGACTATTGACCTGTTTTTCTGACTGTAATAAAATCTGATTAATTTTGTACGAGTCATTTTGTGTTTTTGAGTAATTTATTTTTGTGTGAAGGGTCAATAAACCGTAAATCCGCTTTAATTTCTGTGTTCTGATTTTGTCCGTTTAGCGTTCAGTGGGATCCTTGCCTGTCTTTTGATTGTCAGAACTCCGTTCAGGACCAATTGAGTTCAGTTTTTAGTTTTTCTGCTTCAACCGGTAGTTTTTCATTAAGTTTCGATAACGCCATTAACATCTTGCTATAGATATTGGAATGAATAGAAAGTGATGCAAGCGCAGTGAAAGTGACGGTATAATCCTTTTTGCGTGGTTTTTGAGTTTTTGAGTTTTGAGTTTTTGAGTTTTTGAGTTTTAGTTTTTGGTTTGGTGGAAAGACACGCCCGTAGTGCAAGAGGTTTGGTGAATCTTGCTACGTGGAGTTTGGATGTCGAGGCCACCTGGCGATCCTAAACCTTTTGAGTAAAATCTTTCTATTTTTTTTAAAGTTCGTGTAGCTGCCGATATCGAAACCGAGAACTATAACGATTGGCGAAGAGTCTCGTGACCTTGCACAAATTGTCACGTCACAATATATTCGTAACATTTCAACAGCGGTAGCGTGGTTGAATGCGGTTCAATGCGGTTGTGAATTATTGTAATAAATTATGAATAAGTTTTGTTTAAAAGAATGTGTAGTTTCATTTTTAGAAATATTGGTAATCATAGCTTATGTAAGTGTATATCAGAAAAATGCATTAGACAAAACGATCGAATGTTTGTGTGAAGACCGATCAAATGTTGTGATGTGAGTAACCTACTGTTGTTTGTTTTCATAAAAAAGTAGACATCAGAAACGATGTTGTCAATGCATTGACGGCAACAAGTCCAAACTATTTTTTTTCTTAATAACGGACCTAGATTGAAATTCGGTGTGCTTGTAACCTGTAAAAACGAACGTAGTGTAGTCAGAATTTAATATTTCTGAATTCTGAATTTTTTGAGAGCGAATTTTTCATTTTAATCGTAATTATAATTCAAGTGTAATGGGAAATTGAGCGAACAGGTAAGAAATATGAGAAAGTCTAGTAATTCGAAAGAAGGGTGGTTGAAAGCGGTTGAAGGGAAGTAAATGTCAAGACGGTGGGCTTAATTGAACTAAATCACCACTTAGACTATCAAAAGTGTTTTAAGTAATAAGTGATCCCTGTGAGGGATCAGCGTGTAAGGCGCGATTTGAGGGGTTTTGGGGTGATGATTGGATGTTTGGGAGGTGTTTCGGTGGAATAGGAGCGAGTTTGAATTTTTTGAGTGCGAATTTTTCACTTTAATGGTAATTTTGATCGAAGTGAACTTTGTTATCTAGCGAAAAGTGAGAAATAGTTGAATCTCGAGTATTTCGGAAAAAAGGTGGTTGAAAGGGGTTGAAAAGAACAACCCCAACAACAAGACGGTGGGCTAAATTGAACTAAATCACGAGTAAGACTAACAAAAAATTTCGTAAATTACAATGTAATGGTGTAAATTACGGTAAATTACAATGTAATATGGTAAATTACGGTAAATTACAATGTAATATGGTAAATTACGGTAAATTACAATGTAATATGGTAAATTACAGTAAATTACAATGTAATATGGTAAATAACGCTAAATAAGAATGTAATAGTGAAAGTTGCTGTAAATATTTGTGTAAAAGCGTGAAGTACTGTGAATTGCGACTCGTGGAAAGTGTCGATTTGCGGGAATTTTTTTGTTACGGTACATTGTTGATTGTTTATTAACATTCATTTGTTCATTCACACTTGTTTATAATCATTTGTTTACATGTTAATAAACATTCCTGTGTTTATTAACATGTGTCTAAAAACATTTGTTCAGTGGGTAATTAACTGGGATTAAATTATTCACAATTAATCGTTTAAGAACATTTATTTGTTAACAATCATTTGTTCGTGAACATTCAACTGTTTATTTAGAATTTCTCGTTTATTTTTAACATTAGGCATCCTTGGTTATTTTCATTTAACGTTATAAACATTAATTCGTCAATAAAGTAATTGTTCATGGTGAATGAACTTATCAGGAGGCACGGCAGTGACTCTGGCCAACTACCGCCAGAAAATGTCAAAGTGCCTTCTTTTCAAGACATTTTAGATTGGGGTTCTGGCATAGTTGAAAAACTATGAAATCACTATGCCACGAGGTCGTTATTGGTCTTAACTTGGTCGCACAGCCGAGCTGAGTAAAACGAGACCAATAACGCCTCTCTAGCTTAACCCTTTCACCGATTTCTGGGGGGTCAAAAATGCGTTTTTTTTTCATGTACGCAATATTTTTATTTTATTCATTTTTTTTTATTTTTTCCAAAATTTCAATTACAATAGCTGTAATTCAAGAAAAATAATTATATAAATATTGTAAAGTTAATTATTGAGTTCTAACAAAATTTATAAACAAATAGGAATAAATAAATAAATGAAGAATAAATTAATGAAAAATTATTTTTTTTATGTTTTACCCTAATATATCATGAAATCGACGCGAAATAAAGAATAGAAGTATTGTTTATATAATGAACGACAACGGTGATAAAATATAACAATAAATAATAATTGTTTATAACAAATTTTGATTTCAATTTTTGTATTTTATTCATTTTTGTATTTTTTCCAAAATTCAATTTCAATAGCTGTAATTCTTGAAAAATAATAATATAAATATTGTAAAGTTAATTATTGAGTTTTAACAAAATTTATAAACAAATAGGAATTTTATCAAATTATAATATATATAATATAAATATATTAAATCATAAAATCAACGCAAAATGAAGAAAAAAATATTGTTTTAATAATGAACGCCAACTATGATGAAATTTAGCAATATATAATAATTGTTTATAACAAATGTTGATTTTAAATTTAATAAACAATCGTTTATTTTTCTCAATGATTTGAAATACAGAGAAAAAATCTTGGATTAATAAAATAAAGGACAACAATGATGAAATAAAAAATTAGTGACAAATTAACGAATTTTAATAATAAATTCATCAGGAGGCACGGCAGTGACTCTGGCCAACTACCGCCAGAAAATGTCAAAGTGCCTTCTTTTCAAGACATTTTAGATTGGGGTTCTGGCATAGTTGGAAAACTATGAAATCACTATGCCACGAGGTCGTTATTGGTCTTAACTTTGTCGCACAGCCGAGCTGAGTAAAACGAGACCAATAACGCCTCTCTAGCTTAAACCTTTCACCGATTTCTGGGGGGTCAAAAATGCGTTTTTTTTATGTACGCAATATTTTTATTTTATTTTTTTTTTATTTTTTCCAAAATTACAATTACAATAGCTGTAACTTTCAAAACATGATGATATGAATATACAAAAGTTAATTATTGAGTTTTAACAAAATTTATAAACAAATAGGAATAAATAAATAAATAAAGAATAAATTAATGAAAAATTCTTTTTTTTATGTTTTACCCTAATATATCAAGAAATCGACGCGAAATAAATAATAGAAGTATTGTTTTAATAATGAAGGCCAACTATGATGAAATTTAACAATATATAATAATTGTTTATAACAAATGTTGATTTTAAATTTAATAAACAATCGTTTATTTTTCTCAATAATTAGAAATACAGAGAAAAAATCTTGGATTAATAAAATAAAGGACAACAATGATGGAATGAAAAATTAGTGACAAATTAACAAATTCTAATAATAAATTCATTTATATTACAAAGCAATTTTATAATGTAAAATTATATCATTAACAATTTTGAACATGATTATAATTATTCTTTCGACCCTTGTAAGAAGATCCGTATATTGTCCATATAAGAATAATATATTGTCCCTATATTGCCAATATATTAACAATATATGAACAATATATCGCCCCTATGTGGACAATGTATTATTTTCAAACAATGTATTAACCATACATAAACGATGTAATTTGATTTACAGCAATATATTGGCAATGTATGATTTTTCGCAAACAATATATTGACAATATATGTATGATAATCAAAATTCCATTCTTTGCCATACATTGTTAATTTCTTTGTTATTTCTTTGGTAACCAAATATTGTTGTTTTGAATACTTTAAAACTTTTTTTCTGATATTTAATATTTTTTTTATAACAAAACATTCAATTTCACCGATCTTGTGAAAAGTCTATCTTCTGCGAATAGAAGCTTGTGATTTACAATAGACAATTGTTAATAGTGATTTGTTAATAATTTTAATTAATTTTTTAGTAACAAAAGATTAAATCATTCAAAACGGTTAGCTATATTGATTTTCTATAGAATATATGGATCCTTATAGTTTATCATAGTTCTTACTTGAAAAGTATGGATAAATTTATAAATAAATTTCCGGATTTGGTTAAAAAATTTGGAGATTTATAACAAAATAACATTATAGAAAGTATTATTGACAAAAAGTCATTCACATTAAACTATTTCCAATAAGTATGTAGGTTATTTCGATAGAAGAATTTATCGAAGCAGATGGAGCAGTGGACAACGACGCGGACTGATAACCTCAAGGGCCTGGGATCGATTCTCGTGCTAGAGTAAAATTATTTTACATTGTTCATGTATCGTCAATATATTGTCCATATATTGTCAATAGATTGTTCATATATGGGCAATATATTGTTAGTATATGGTCAATATATTACTAATGTATGGTTAATAGATTGTTAATATATGGTTTGTATTGTATGGTCAATAGATTGTCAATGTATTGTCAATATATGATCATTTTTACAAGGGGATCCTGCGAATGCGAAAAACAAATCTATTTATAATTAAACATATAAAATAATTGTTTATAACAAATGTTGATTTTAAATTTAATGAACAATCGTTTATTTTTCTCAATAATTTGAAATACAGAGAAAAAATCTAGGATTAATAAAATAGAGGACAACAATGATGGAATAAAAAATTAGTTACAAATTAACAAATTTCAATAATAAATTTATTACTATTACGAAAATGTTATTGTGCTAGAAATCATACACGTACAAGTGATCGTGATTTCTATATTAACAATCTCTACAGTGTCGTACTTTTCTAAAGGTCGTGATATAATAAAAAATAAATTTCAGTCAAACTGAAAAGTGTGGCCAACTACGCCAGAGACGTCCCTACTGTAAAATATTGCAATCGAATCGAAAATATTGATAACAAATTATTATTGAATTTTCCTTATTTAAACGTCGTGATATATAAAATTAACGTGGTTAATTACCAAATTGCTATATTTGGAATTTGAATTTTTGGGAATATTTGTTAAATTTATAAAGAAGTCGTAAAATATGAGCTCAAAATTTAGAGTCAGAATAGCTCATTGTAGGTACTTGGCGACATGTCGCACGTTTAAAATAATTCACTCATTTCAAATATGTTCTCTGAACATTTTTTGTTGTAAAGATTTAAAACGGTGAATTTTAACAATTAAATATCGGTCAATAATTAGAAAGTTACTTCTTCTTTACATCGTGACAAATACTGTTTTGTTATACTTGATAAATTATATTCAATTGCGCAACGATAATGTGATTGTTAAACTTTCATTTACAACGATTGAATCTTCAAAAATTCATATTCAAACAGTATTTGTTCAAATAACAAATAACAAAAAAGTTAACTTTAATGTTGAGCGACATGTCGCCAAGTATTAATGAGCTATTCTGTGAACAGCGTTTCACAGACAAGACCACGGCAGCCGACGTAGAAAAACGTTCCGATCAAACGCTTACAACAATTGAATTTAGCCCTCTTTGAAAATTCATATTTAAACAGTCAATTAAAAAGTTAACTTAACTGAGAGCGTTAACTGTTGAGCGACATGTCGCCAAGTACCTACAATGAGCTATTCTGACTCTAAATTTTGAGCTCATATTTTACGACTTCTTTATAAATTTAACAAATATTCCCAAAAATTCAAATTCCAAATATAGCAATTTGGTAATTTTTATTTATTTATTTATTAACAGGTGTAAATTCAAGTTTACAGATATTATTTTCTACAGTTAATGCAAGATTACAATACAACATAGCAACCCTTGTACCCCGATCATAAGATTGGGCTACTCTGTCCACCCGCTCTATGATCAGGATAAAGGGCAACCTGTTTCTCGCTTAACACAATAAAAATATAATATAATATCTCCGCAGAAGGCAATTTGCCCGTGCGCGGACCTGCTTAATATATCTCATTATTTCAGAATTATCACAGTCTCTCAATTAATATACATAAAAGAACAAATTTCGTGTTACATAAGTAATTAACAAAAATAGATCGTAGAAAGAAAGAAAACAGTTCAAATATTTGGTACAAAAATAAAACATTTTACAAGTTTCTAATATATCACAAATCTGGATGGAATAAGCTTTCAACTGTCGAAGATGATAGGTCTATGATCCACTTCCTCATTAATTTATCACTAACAAGAGCAGTCATCTTTTTTTCTTTTAATTCATTAGGTAATAAATTAAATGTTTTAGTTGCTATATACTTATGATTTCTTCTATCGATTTGTTTTAGCACTTGAGGTGCTTGAACAATTCGACGTCTTGATTGACTTTCTTTCAAATGATTATACTCGTTTTGTAGTGTATTTAAATTTCGGAAAATAGATTTCTCTATAAAATACTTTCTCACATTAATAATAGTTTTTTCTATATATAAAACCTCTGACGAATAAAAGGGTGGCTTATTAAATATAAGTTTGACTAGTTTTTTTTGCATAATGAGGAGCGGATTCATTGACATATCATGGGCACCACCCCATACTACAATGCCATACGTTACAATCGACCAGAATAGACCATAATAAATCGTTAGCAATTGTTTGCTCGTAAGAATTGATTTCAGCTTGTATATGAGGTAGATTATGTATCGAGATTTTTGCATAACTTTTTTCACATGCTCTGTCCAGTTTAAATTCGAATCCACTATTACACCTAGATACTTAGTATGTGATACTCGTTCTATCTGCGTACATTCACAAGTCCGAGGATCACAATTCAAAGTATGTATTGTAATGCTTGTATCAAGTGGTAGGCTGTTTCTGTAACTGCCAAAAGTCATATATACTGTTTTTTGCGTATTAAGTGAAAGGTGGTTTTGCGATAACCATTTCTTTACTTTATTAATCATTACATTGGCAGTCGCTATCGCCTGATTCCACGTTTTACCTTTAACAATTATTACTGTATCGTCTGCAAAAGATACAATCTCGCAATCTATTTCTATCTTTAATAAACTGTTTATGTACAGAATAAATAATATAGGTCCTAAGATCGTGCCCTGCGGAACACCACAGCGTACATACATCTCATTACTATATGCATCATCTATTTTCACAATCTGTTTTCTATTTGTCAAATAACTACTAAGGAGATCGTACGCTTTACCTCTAAAACCTAATTTATAAAGTTTCTGCAATAAAAAGTTATGATTTACAGTATCGAACGCTTTTGCAAGGTCTAGAAATATTGCTACACAAGGTGTTGTTTTACTAATAGAATCATGAATTTCATCAAATACTTTAACTAGTGCATCATCAGTACTTTTTCCCGCCTGGAAACCGTATTGATTTTGACTAATAATTTTATGCTTTTCTATATAGTTACATATCCTAGTTTTCAACAGTTTTTCTAATATCTTCGCGAAATTTGATATAAGTGAGATTGGTCTGTAATTTGTTGTTTTATCTTTATCACCTGATTTGAAAATAGGTACAATTTCGGCTTTTTTAAATTGATCAGGAAAAATTCCAAGTTCTAAACATTGATTCATTATATAAGTTAAAGGTTTAGATATAAAATTTGAAACATACTTTATAGTTTTGGCTCGTATGCCATCAATACCGGATGCTTTGTTACTATTTAATTGTGAAATGATTTTCAAAACTTCTGATTCAGTGGCAGGATATAAAAATATAGAGTCTTGTATTGTAATTTGTTCGTTATCTAAAGGCTGTAAAGGGACGTTATCAAATTGTTTTGCCATTTCCGGACCCACCGACGAAAAAAATCGATTGAATTCATTAGCAATATCTTTTTTGTTTTCTAAATAATTTGTTGTTTCATTACATTTAATTTTTTCTATCTCAATACAATCGGTTTTTTTAGTTTTAAGTTTCGAATTGACAAAACCCCAGAGTTTTCTGGCGTCATTAGAAGTGCTCTCAATGAGTCGGTCATTGAATTTGGTTTTTGCTACTCGAATATCATTTTTCAACTTATTCTTATACGACATATATTTGTTTTTTAATATTATATTGCTAGGTTCTTTTTTGTGGTCGCGGTAAAGTTTATCTTTTATTTTACAAGATTTAATTAAGTCTTTAGTCATCCAATCGTTACGCATCACATTTTTGTTTCGACGAGTATAAGTTTTGGTAGATGAATTAATATGAAATTGCAATTTATCGATAAATTTGTCGACCACTACATTAATGTCACGCTCGTTATAGATCTCATACCATGTTTCCAAATTTAAAGATTTACACAATTTTTCATAATTGATTTTAGTTTGATAAGAAGTTTTGTTTTTTGGTTTCTCTAAAATTACAGTTTCTTCGATAAATAGTAAAGTAGCAAGATGGTCAGTAATGTCAAGATCATACACCATTGATTTGGCATTCTCATCGTTTGACAGTTTTGCGAAAATGTGATCTAAACATGAAGGGCGCTGATTTACAACAATTCTGGTTGGTATGTTTATATACGATTGGAAACCAAGTTCATAATAATTAGTCAAATATTCATCAACGTATGTATTATCTAAAAGTATGTCTATGTTTATATCACCGATTACTATATGATTTTTCAAAGTTCTGTTTTCTAATAAATGTCCACGCAAATCTTTTGTAAATGTACTAATCGGGATACATTGAGATCGATAAAGCGATGTTATGAAAAATTTATCGTTATTAAAAGAACACTCAGTAAATATCGCTTTTACTTTGCCCACAGAGATGATTTCATTCTTGTGTTGAATCTCATCCGAAATATAAATGCAAGTACCATCGCATTTATTTATTTCGCTATTTATAAAACAAAAACGATAACCTTCTATTTCATAAAAATTTGGAAGTACAATTTTATGAGTTTCAGTACACACTATAATATCGGGCATTTTTTTCATTGACTTAATTGCAACTTTTAAGTTGTCATAATTTTTGTTCAAACTTCTAATATTTACATGTAATATAAGGAAACCATTTTTTTCTGTTACTAGTTCATCTAATCGCAATAAGCTGTTACAATCATAAGTTACTATTTCATTGACTAGATTATTCATTTGGTTTACTATCATAATTATTTAAGAAAGAAAAATTGAAAAATATGTTGCTCAGTTATACTCTGTTTGAGCCATTGCTCGTTTCTTATAAAACTGGAAGGTCTCGCAAGCGCTCTCTTCGAAAGCATGGTGCTTGTAATCCCTTTCAGTTTTATATTTTGAATTCGATTGTAAACAGTTCGTGCACTGTTTGTTATCTCTGTTTTGACAGGCAGTACCGTCGTGGTCTCCCGCGCAGTACTGACATCTAGTTTCATTCGTACACTTTTTCGCGCTGTGACCGTAGCCAGAGCACTTGTAGCAACGGCTAAGATTATAATCCTCGTAAACGCGGCAACGCTGCCAACCCACGTAAAGTGTTCCGGCACGCATCGTCGCTTGGAACAACTTTGATGACAGTTCGACAAAAATGCTACTGTTATTTCTCTTTTTGTTTTTTCGGACATGAATGATTTTTAAGTCATCAGGAGCGGCGGTTTCAAAGTTCTGGGAAAGGATTTGGTCTGCGAAGGTTTCAGGATCTACATCTTCACAAACATCAACTATTTTGACTCGCGGTTTTCTCAAACTCAATGTTTTGACTTCACAATTCAAGTTTTCTATTTTTTTAATTTCTTTGGCCATCGTTTCGTTGTTTTCGACATTATTACACTTAATCATCACCGAACCGTTTTTTACCTCTCTAACAGTGTCGACCGAGATGTTTAAGTCTTGAATGTTAACTTGCGACTTGATTTTCGAAATTATGACACCTTTCGGTATTTGCTTGGTTGGTTTTATAATAATCGGCGGAACCTTTTTTTGGTTAGAAAGAACTTTAGCGTATGACACATCATCTTTTCTAAATGATTCTCGTTCAAGGTCACGGATTTTCTCTTCGAGTAGGAGATTGCGCTTTTCCATTTCATCAATAAGTTTTTTCGAAAGATCGAGCTCATTTTTCACGTGAGCAAGAAGCAATGAATCGCTATCAAACGTTTTTGTACAGCAAAGGACACGCGTACCGTCGATGAAGGAGATATTCCGAACTCTGTCCATACATGACTTGTGGTAAATCGCACCACAATTGATACATACGAAATTTCCAGCTTTTTTGGTTTTGCAACATTTAAAAAATGCCTCCTCCATTGCGACGATCCGGACCTCCGATCGGCGTGCAAAAAGCAGGAAACAGTGGTGCGAGGAGAGACGTCTCAACGAGCCACGCTTCCAATGGGCAGGTGGAATGTCCCATGCAAAGCAGCCAAAAGTGAGGTTACCTTAGCCGGTCTCAATGGATTTGGTTTTTAAAACTTTCAAAGTCGTGCTCAAACTGCACTCAGTCTCGCAAAAGCGAGTGCAACCCTTGCACTATCTGTAACAAACGTTTTCTCTCCAACAAACAAAAGTATTAGTTACTCTTATTCAGAAAAATGAGAGAGCGTATAAGAATTGGTGTCATGTTTACTCACAGCAGACGACGAATTGAACCACGTTAATTGACCACGTTAATTTTATATATCACGACGTTTAAATAAGGAAATTTCTATAATAATTTGTTATCAATATTTTCGATTCGATTGCAATATTTTACAATAGGGACGTCTCTGGCGTAGTTGGCCACACTTTTCAGTTTGACTGAAATTTATTTTTGTTTATTAGCAACTGTTCACTAAAGTAATTTGTTTATCAGCATTGCTAAACATTAGAAGGTTTATAAACAAATGTTAATTAACAAATGAATGTTAATGAACAAATGTAAATAAACGAATTGATTTGTAGAAACAAATGTAAATAAACGAATCGATGTGTATAAACAAATGTAAATAAACATGTTAATGTTTATAATTAAATGTAAATGAATAAATGAATGTTCATGAGTAAATGTGAAATAACAAATGAATTTTTATTAACAATAACAAAGAAGTATAACAATTGATTGTTAATTGTTTATCAACAAATATTATTAAACAATTGAACATTCATAAAATAAATGAATGAGATGGCCGAGTACTAAAAAAAAATGTTATGATATATATTAAAAATTCAGTAAAACTGATAAGAGTGGCCAAGTACTCGAATAAATGTTATGATATATATTAAAAATTCAGTAAAACTGATAAGAGTGGCCAAGTACTCGAATAAATGTTATGATATAAAAAAATTGTTGGTCAAGTAAACATTTGGGAAGAATGAGTAAATTACGCAGTTTCGTTCTGTCTATAATCAGAACACCATGACGCGTATTAGCAGTTACAGATAACAAAAAAGCAGAAATAGTTACCGGAATTTTTTGGTTTTAAAAGCTAATTTCAGGTACTTGGCGAGCCACCGCGACAATGTCAAAAAACCTAAGTTTTCGACTAGTGAATTCTAATTTTTTGGATGTTACATGAATCGTTCTATTACTCAAAAACTCCTAATACTTTAGCAGACAAGTTTGAATATTTTATTCCAGTATTTGCTGCGAAAAAATGGCTGTCTAGTTTTGAAGAAAGTATAGATTCGTGTTTTACTTTTGAAATTGGTAGAAAATTTTTGTTTTCTATTTTTTTTTGTCTATTCCAGTACTTATTCAACAGTAAAAGTGTTCCGCTAAGAAATATTGTTATTATTATAGAATTTTTGTCAATTTTTGGAACATATAATGATATTTGCATTGAAATGACAATATTCAAATATTGACAAATTTGGAAGACTTTCAATCAGTTGTAAACTTTACTACTGGTAGGAGTGAAGAATACATTAAGGAATTCTACAAATTTTGCAATTAGAAATGAATAGGTTTGATTCTTAAAACATTTATTTTTGAGGCTTTGTATGAGTGACTTTTCCGAAAGCTTGAACAGCTGTTTTCAATGTGTTTTCTTTACATCATAATAAATTTTCTTCGAAATCAGCAGATACAATCATTTGATATGATAAGAAAAATTACTTTTCATTTTACAATTTTTAAAGAATTCTCGGCCTCATTTTTTTCATTTCCGCATCGTCCTCAAGGATTATAACACTGAACAATAAAAATTTCAAAAAAAAAATTTTAGTTTAAAAATATTAAAATATTATGTCCAATATATCAACAAATTGGAATCAGACTTGTTAAGAATGTTAAGACTTGTTAAGAATGAATCTAAAAAAAATTTATGTTAATTTTTATAAATACTGCATAGGTGGGAGCTTGTTGTGTAAATTTTGATGCTTAGTTTAGCTACGAAAGCGTTATGCTTAGATATTCAATAACTGAAGCCTGCTGGTTTAAATACAAAATTTAATTGAAATATCAGTTTTTGAATAGAGGGAACCGACGTAATTGTGACGCTTCGGGGTAAATGTAAAACGCTTAATAACGTAATGAAGAAACACTATTAATTTGTTGTTCAATTATATTATGACTTCTCTATAGTGAATTGACTTGTACAAATAAAAAAATTATAGCAATGAACTGTTTTTCTGTGAAAAATTAGAGGTACCACAATAATCTCATGGCGAACCAATCAACCCGGTATTTAAATTAGCAGGCTTTAGTTTTTAAAAATCTGAGCAAAATTTAATTAAGAGTTGTTGCGTATGACGTTCCATTCATAATTTTTTATGTATATGTTGTGTTTGAATATTTGTAATTAAACTCAAGAATTTTTACAACAATTCAAGTCATCGATATATCTGTCTATTCAATTAGGTAGTGGCTATTCGCATTCAGTTGGTCCGTCTAGGGGCATCCGTTCGCACGGACAACGCTGCACGGATCATATTTATTAACGTGCTAATTAATAAATAAACTTTGTTAAACAATTAAAAACCAAACAATAAACAAATTCTAATACTTGTTATAATAATGAGAAGTCATTTATAAAAATTTTCATACATTTTAACAGCACAAATCAAAATAAAAAACAACGATATTTTTCAGTCTTGACTTTTGCTTTTATTAACTACAAGTGACTAAACATTCGATTGAAGTCGATGCATATGTAAGATGTTGATTAAGTAATTTTGAATAAAGCAATTTACTTTCGCTTCAGGTTAACTGTCGTCTTTAAATAATCTTTAGGTTCAAGTCAATAAATGGCAATATAAAATATGTTGTTCTCCAAAATAGTTCTTTATTTGATTTTGTTAACAATTTTTTTTATGGCTAAATACCAACAATACCAACAATCGGTACAGATGATATTGTTTCAAAACCGTTCCTAAAAGATCCAGTCATTTTATTATCAATATTGTTCAATTAAATAACTAAAGTAAAATGTGAGAGTGTACGATGGCACTGCAAAATTAGGTCGAAATATTTTCTTAAGTTAATTTAGTACTTTTAAAATTGTAAGAAATATTTTGCTTTTCGAAAACTTAGGGAAATTTATTAAAACTATTATTATAATTAATTCGTTTTCGTGATCAGTTATAATGAAATGAAAAATATTAAGAAAACTGATCAGATTCTAATAACGCTAAATTCCCGAGACCAATTACTTCCTACTTTGTTATTTATACGCAACTGATATTGTGCATGATCGGAGTACGTGCGCATTTGATGTCTTCAATGACAACTTCACGTCGGGATGAACTTTTTAGGAATGGAGGAGAGGATGGAGGAGAGGATTGTGCTGTTCAAATGTTTGAAATTTTTCATAAATGACCTCTTGTTGTTATAACAAGTATCAGAATTTGTTTACTGTTTGTTTTTCAATTGTTTAATAAAGTTTATTTATTGATTAGCACGTTAATAAACATGGTCTGTGGTCCGTCCGGACGGACGCGCCCAGACGGACCAACTGAATGCGAATAGCCACTACCATTCAATTATCTATTTATTTGAGTGTAAATGCCTTGCTCAAATTATCAAAATTTTTTCTTGTAGATTTATACCAAAACTTGTACACTTAATTTAGTTTCAAAATTTATTATCGTATTCATTTTGGTAACTTTGAGGAGTTATGCGCCTGTAATAGTTTACCAGTAGGTGTAAGGTTATCGTATATATTTTATAATAAAATGGCTGCAAAAGGATTATATATGATGAATCCAATGATATTTTTAAAGGATACATTCTTAAAACTCCTGAGAAAATTAGATTTATATTATTAACAATAACTATAAATTCAAATTTTATTTTACCGATTTCATTGAATTGCACGATAACTGAAATTATATAATATGAAAGAAAATGAAAGAATACAGCAGTACCTAGTTGTTGTCGCGGTGGCTCGCCAAGTACCTGAAATTAGCTTTTAAAACCAAAAAATTTCGGTAACTATTTCTGCTTTTTTGTTATCTGTAACTGCTAATACGCGTCATGGTGTTCTGATTATAGACAGAACGAAACTGCGTAATTTACTCATTCTTCCCAAATTTTTACTTGACCAACAATTTTTTTATATCATAACATTTATTCGAGTACTTGGCCACTCTTATCAGTTTTACTGAATTTTTAATATATATCATAACATTTATTCGAGTACTTGGCCACTCTTATCAGTTTTATTACTAATTTCAAAAGGTCGTTTTGTACTTTTCCACAAGGTAAAGTTGGTCCGATTTTCGAAATTAAAAAACTGAAATTTATGTTTTTCCGCGTTCTTATCTCATTGCAATCATTAAAAATAGTAAAATATTATTATTTAAACAAGTCAACATACAACTTTGAACATTCCAATTACCATTAATTACCTGCTGATAATCTTTATGAAAGGACAATAGACCCTCGACAATAGTATTGTATTTCTAAAAATAGCAAGAAGAGCACGTTTTGCTTTAAAAGTTTACAACCTATAAGAAGATTATGTGCTTACTCACTTAATTTGATAAATCTTAATCTAGCTGAGAATATGGACAGTAAATTTATAGAACTTAAAGATAAGCACGTTTCGCTTCAAAATTTTCAACCTGTGAGCAGACGTTAGGCTTCATTACTTTATTGGTAAATTTGGTCCGATTTTCAAAATTAAAAAACTGAAATGTATGTTTTTACGCGTTCTAATCTCATTGCAATCATTGAAAATAGCAAAAACTGATTATTTTAACACGTCAATGTACAACATTGAACATTCCAATTACCATCAATTACCTGCTTATGATCTTCATAAGAGGACAATAGACCCTCGAAAATACTATTTAATTTCATGAACTTTCATCTCAAAATGGACAAATTGTTAAAAACCACTTTAATCAATAAACTAACACTGCTAATCAATTGGCAATACTTACAAACATAATAATTGCATTTTGAATCGAAAAAAATCGATAAAGAATTACTAATTTTGAAAGGTCCGTTTGTACTTTTCCACAAGGTAAATTTGGTCCGATTTTCAAAATTAAAAAAATGAAATGTATGTTTTTCCGCGTTCTTATCTCATTGCAATCATTAATAACAGCAAAAAATGATTATTTCAACAAGTCAATGTACAACTTTGAACATTCCAATTACCATTAATTACCTGCTCATAATCTTTATGAAAGGACAATAGACCCTCGACAATAGTATTGTATTTCTAAAAATAGCAAGAAAAGCACGTTTTGCTTCGAAAATTTACAACCTATGAGAAGATTATGTGCTTACTCACTTAATTTGATAAATCTTAATCTAGCTGAGAATATGGACAGTAAATTTATAGAACTTAAAGATAAGCACGTTTCGCTTCAAAATTTTCAACCTGTGAGCAGACGTTAGGCTTCATTACTTTATTTGATATATTTTAATTTCATATTCGGAAATGTACAGTAAATCCCTAAAAAAGAGAGATAACTACGTTTTGTATTGAAAATGTACAAACCTGTGAGCTGATGTCGTTTTTACTTAGTTTTCGAATAGATTTTACATTTTGTATTATAGAAATCGATCAACAATTGATCATTTTGATAATTGCGTCATACTTTTCTAAAGGTAATAATCCAGCAGCGGCATTACGCATGAATCAAGTTTAACTCTTTTTTGATTAAAAATTTAATAAAAAGCGATTGTTTATTATGAATGGCGCATAAAAAGACGTTACAAATATATGTTATATGTGTTAAAATATTGACGCTACTATTTTAAAACAACGACTGATCAATGTTTTGATCGCCATAAGTGCGTGTTCAAATAGAAGCGGAACGCATGGATTGAGTATAACTTTTTATTGATTAGGAATTCAACAAAAATCGATCGTCTTGAAAAAATTCGCATAAAAATACAATTAAAGTATGATTTATATGTCAAAATATCGACTTTACTATTTTTAAACAACGATTGATCCTTTCTTCGAACATACTTACTAAAATATGGCGCGTTTTCGAACGAGGGCAGACTCTGGAGGACGGCCCTCAAATATAGTACTCCTTTTGGGCGGTACTAATATTATTTTTACGTTCAGCGGTGCAGTATAAAAGGAAAATAGGAGAAAATTACTTTCCGTGTTCCACATACAGTAGCTTTAATCGGTTGTCCCGACGAAAGACATATTCTTCTGGGTAGTGTCATCGAGACTTTTTTGAGTGTTGTGATTCTGCTGTTGTGTGTGATTTTTTTGTTCGTCATCTATCACATCGCCGAATACACATCTAGAAAATAAGGTGCCATAATTTTTCATCGCCAGGTAGAATTTTCAACTATCCATGAAAATGTTTTTTATTATTGTTTAACAGCTTTAACATTAATATCAGAAAATTAAAATAATTTTCTATATCTTAAGACCTTCAATTGACATTCTGTCACGATTGATTATTCCTTCGTCAAGGATTTGAAATCATATTATCGTTAACTCAATTTGTTTGAATAGTAAATTAATTAAAAAAACTAAACACGCCAATCGATTCATCAATGCTTAGAACATATAATTTGATGTTTTCATTTTGAAAATCGGACAAATATTACGGCGAATAATAATGAGTTCATTATTTTCAAAAATGAAGTTTTTATCCGATTTTTCTAAATTTTCCACCGTTTCCTATATCTTAAAACACTTCCGATCGATTAAGAATGTCAAACTATAACTCAGATTATTTATTAACAACTTTAATGTTAATATATCTGACAATTGGAAGTATTTTCTAAATTTTTCATACCTGTAATTACCCCTTTTCACGGTTTATTATCCCATCATTGGGAAAATCAGAAATTATTTCATCTTCAAATGAATTTGTTTGAACAATCGTTCAATTGCAAAATAACGCTGACTAATCGATTAATCAATGCTTAGAACATATAATTTGATGTCTTAATTTTGAAAATCGGACAAATATCACGGCGACTAATAATATGTTGTTTATTTCAAAAATGGAGTTTTTATCCGATTTTTCGAAATTTGACATTGTTTCCTATATTTTCAAACAGTCCTGATCCATTAAAAATGTTAAACTATAACTCAGATTATTTATTATTAACTTTAATGTTAATATATCTGACAATTGAAAGTATTTTTTAATTTTTTTATACCTGGAAATAACCCTTTTCTTGGTTTATTATCCCATCTTTGGAAAAATCAGAAATCATTTCATCTTCAAATAAATTTGTTCAAATAATTGTTAAATTGCAAAGTAACGCTTACTAATCGATTAATCAATGCTTAGAACATATAATTTAATGTTTTCAATTTGAAAATCGGAAAAATATTACGGCAAAAAAGAGAGTTCATTATTTTCGATAATGAAGTTTTTATCCGATTTTTCCAAATTCGACACCGTTTCCTATGTTCTAAATTAATTCCGATCGATCAAGAATGTTAAACTATAATTCAGATTATTTATTAACATTTTGAAAATTAATATTCGACAATTAAAAGCAGTTTCTGAATTTTTGATACCTTTTGCACGGTTTATTATCCCTCCATCAAGAGAATCGAAAAAATTTAATCGTCAAATGAATAAATTTGTTTAAATAATTGTTGTATCACAAAATGACGCTTACGAATTCATTTCTCGATGCTTTAAACATATGATTTATTGTTTTAATTTTGAAAATCGGACATATATTACGGCAAATAATGATGAGTTCATTATTTTTGAAAATGAAGTTTTTATCCGATTTTTCTATATTTTCCACCGTTTCCTATATCTTAAAACACTCCTGATCGATTAAGAATGTTAAACTATAACTCAGATTATTTATTAACAACTTTAATGTTAATATATCTGACAATTGAAAGTATTTTCTAAATTTTTCATACCTGCAATTACCCCTTTTCACGGTTTACTATCCCATCATTGGGAAAGTCAGAAATCATTCCATCTTCAAATGAATTTTTTTAAACAATCGTTCAATTGCAAAATAACGCTTACTAATCGATTAATCAATGCTTAAAACATATAATTTGATGTCTTAATTTTGAAAATCGGACAAATATCACGGCGACTATTAATATGTTGTTTATTTCAAAAATGGAGTTTTTATCCAATTTTTCGGAATTTGACATTGTTTCCTATATTTTCAAAGAGTCCCGATCCATTAAAAATGTTAAACTATAACTCAGATTATTTATTATTAACTTTAATGTTAATATATCTGACAATTGAAAGTATTTTCTAATTTTTTTATACCTGGAAATAACCCTTTTCTTGGTTTATTATCCCATCTTTGGAAAAATCAGAAATCATTCCATCTTCAAATAAATTTGTTCAAATAATTGTTAAATTGCAAAATAACGCTTACTAATCGATTAATCAATGCTTAGAACATATAACTTAATGTTTTTAATTTGGATATCGGAAAAATATTACGGCAAAAAAGAGAGTTCATTATTTTCGATAATGAAGTTTTTATCCGATTTTTCCAAATTCGACACCGTTTCCTATGTTCTAAATTAATCCCGATCGATCAAGAATGTTAAACTATAATTCAGATTATTTATTAACATTTTGAAAATTAATATCTGACAATTAAAAGCATTTTCTGAATTTTTGATACCTTTTGCACGGTTTATTATCCCTCCATCAAGAAGGGTTTCAGCAATTGCGCCGGGTCGACATCGGTAGGGATTAAAATCCCTGGTTGAAATCATTTAGTTGCGCCGAATTACAAAAGATGCAATTGCGCCGAAATAGGAAATTACCAGTTGACTCGAAGTAAAGTTTTTGAGTTTTACACACAACGTCTGGTTAACAAACCGAGGTCTTTGATTTTTTTGTTATTTTTTAAAAAAAATCAACCGAGTTTTACACACAACGTCTGGTTAACAAACCGAGGTCTTTGATTTCTTTGTTATTTTTTAAAAAAAATCAACCGAGTTTTACACACAACGTCTGGTTAACAAACCGAGGTCTTTGATTTTTTTGTTATTTTTCAAAAAAAACTGACTCGAGATACAGTGTTCACTCTTTTTTAGTTTATTTTTGCTTAAGTTGCACAAGTTCAGTAACTTTTGAAATTTCGTTTGATTCCTGTTTTCCATTCGGCGCAACTGCATACCAATTAAGCGTAACGTAAAACGGCGCAATTTCAGAAGTCATTCGGCGCAATTGAGTACAAAAAAAGGGCCCTCGGCGCAATCGACGATCACCCCCATCAAGAAAATCAAAAAAAATTTAATCGTCAAATGAATAAATTTGTTTGAATAATCGTTAAATTGCCAAATAACGCTCACCGATCGATTTATGAACGCTTGAAACATATAATTTGATTTTTTTATTTTGGAAATCAGACAAATATTACGGCAAATAATAATGAGTTCATTATTTTTAAAAATGAAGTTTTTATCCGATTTTTCTATATTTTCCACCGTTTCCTATATCTTAAAACACTTCCGATCGATTAAAAATGTCAAACTATAACTCAGATTATTTATTAACAACTTCAATGTTAATATATCTGACAATCGAAAGTATTTTCTAAATTTTTCATACCTGCAATTACCCCTTTTCACGGTTTACTATCCCATCATTGGGAAAATCAGAAATCATTCCATCTTCAAATGAATTTGTTTAAACAATCGTTCAATTGCAAAATAACGCTGACTAATCGATTAATCAATGCTTAGAACATATAATTTGATGTCTTAATTTTGAAAATCGGACAAATATCACGGCGACTAATAATATGTTGTTTATTTCAAAAATGGAGTTTTTATCCGATTTTTCGAAATTTGACATTGTTTCCTATATTTTCAAAGAGTCCCGATCCATTAAAAATGTCAAACTATAACTCAGATAATTTATTAACAACTTTAATGTTAATATATCTGACAATTGAAAGTATTTTCTAAGGGTGATCTTCAATTGCGCCGAGGGCCCTATTTTTTACTTAATTGCGCCGAATGACTTCTGCAATGGCGCCGTTTTACGTTACGCTTAATTGGTATGCAGATGCGATGAATGGAAAACAGGAATCAAACGAAATTCAAAATTTTCGTCTTGTAGTTCTTCAAAAATCAAAGACCTCGGTTTGTTAACCAGACGTTGTGAGTAAAACTCGGTTGATTTTTTTTTAAAATAACAAAAAAATCAAAGACCTCGGTTTGTTAACCAGACGTTGTGTGTAAAACTCGGTTGGTTTTTTTTAAAAATAACAAAAAAATCAATGACCTCGGTTTGTTAACCAGACGTTGTGTGTAAAACTCAGAAACTTTACTTCGAGTCAACTGGTAATTTCCTATTTCGGCGCAATTGCATCTTTTGTAATTCGGCGCAACTGAATAATTTCCACCAGGGATTTTAATCCCTACCGATGTCGACCCGGCGCAATTGCAAAAACCCCTTTTCTAAATTTGTCATACCTGCAATTACCCCTTTTCACGGTTTACTATCCCATCATTGGGAAAGTCAGAAATCATTCCATCTTCAAATGAATTTGTTTAAACAATCGTTCAATTGCAAAATAACGCTTACTAATCGATTAATCAATGCTTAGAACATATAATTTGATGTTTTAATTTTGAAAATTGGAGAAATCTCACAGCGACTAATAATATGTTGTTTATTTCAAAAAAAATTTCAGAAAAATTTAATCGTCAAATAAATGAATTTGTTTCAATAATTGCTGTATCACAAATTGACGCTTACGAATTCATTTCCCGATGCTTTAAACATATGATTTATTGTTTTAATTTTGAAAATCGGACATATATTACGGCAAATAATGATGAGTACATTATTTTTAAAAATGAAGTTTTTATCCGATTTTTCAAAATTTGACATTGTTTTATATATTTTAAAACAGTCCCGATCCAGTAAGAATGTTAAACTAACTCAGACTGTTTATTAACAACTTTAATGTTGATATCTGACAACTGAAAGCATTTTCTGAATATTTTAAAAAATAAATTTCAGTCAAACTGAAAAGTGTGGCCAACTACGCCAGAGACGTCCCTATTGTAAAATATTGCAATCGAATCGAAAATATTGATACCAAATTATTATTGAATTTTCCTTATTTAAACGTCGTGATATATAAAATTAACGTGGTTAATTACCAAATTGCTATATTTGGAATTTGAATTTTTGGGAATATTTGTTAAATTTATAAAGAAGTCGTAAAATATGAGCTCAAAATTTAATTAAAGTAAGTATTATTGACAAAAAGTCATTCACATTAAACTATTTCCAATAAGTATGTAGGTTATTTCGATAGAAGAATTTATCGAAGCAGATGGAGCAGTGGACAACGACGCGGACTGATAACCTCAAGGGCCTGGGATCGATTCTCGTGCTAGAGTAAAATTATTTTACATTGTTCATGTATCGTCAATATATTGTCCATATATTGTCAATAGATTGTTCATATATGGGCAATATATTGTTAGTATATGGTCAATATATTACTAATGTATGGTTAATAGATTGTTAATATATGGTTTGTATTGTATGGTCAATAGATTGTCAATGTATTGTCAATATATGATCATTTTTACAAGGGGATCCTGCGAATGCGAAAAACAAATCTATTTATAATTAAACATATAAAATAATTGTTTATAACAAATGTTGATTTTAAATTTAATGAACAATCGTTTATTTTTCTCAATAATTTGAAATACAGAGAAAAAATCTAGGATTAATAAAATAGAGGACAACAATGATGGAATAAAAAATTAGTTACAAATTAACAAATTTCAATAATAAATTTATTACTATTACGAAAATGTTATTGTGCTAGAAATCATACACGTACAAGTGATCGTGATTTCTATATTAACAATCTCTACAGTGTCGTACTTTTCTAAAGGTCGTGATATAATAAAAAATAAATTTCAGTCAAACTGAAAAGTGTGGCCAACTACGCCAGAGACGTCCCTATTGTAAAATATTGCAATCGAATCGAAAATATTGATACCAAATTATTATTGAATTTTCCTTATTTAAACGTCGTGATATATAAAATTAACGTGGTTAATTACCAAATTGCTATATTTGGAATTTGAATTTTTGGGAATATTTGTTAAATTTATAAAGAAGTCGTAAAATATGAGCTCAAAATTTAGAGTCAGAATAGCTCATTGTAGGTACTTGGCGACATGTCGCTCAACAGTTAACGCTCTCAGTTAAGTTAACTTTTTAATTGACTGTTTAAATATGAATTTTCAAAGAGGGCTAAATTCAATCGTTGTAAGCGTTTGATCGGAACGTTTTTCTACGTCGGCTGCCGTGGTCTTGTCTGTGAAACGCTGTTCACAGAATAGCTCATTAATACTTGGCGACATGTCGCTCAACATTAAAGTTAACTTTTTTGTTATTTGTTATTTGAACAAATACTGTTTGAATATGAATTTTTGAAGATTCAATCGTTGTAAATGAAAGTTTAACAATGACATTATCGTTGCGCAATTGAATATAATTTATCAAGTATAACAAAACAGTATTTGTCACGATGTAAAGAAGAAGTAACTTTCTAATTATTGACCGATATTTAATTGTTAAAATTCACCGTTTTAAATCTTTACAACAAAAAATGTTCAGAGAACATATTTGAAATGAGTGAATTATTTTAAACGTGCAACAAATATAATAAAGCGGTCAAAATCAGAGTTTTACAGAATGCTTCATTTCAGTCAACAGTTTGAAATGTAATTTCATTCTGTAAAGTTTCATTCCATCTCATTATTTGCAATTATTATTAATATTCTTGGTTAATGAAAGAAAATTCAAATTCAACGTATTTAAACTGTAAACATTCAATGTATTTAGAATGAAATGTCATCTATTTTGTGATAATTATTGATGCAAAAATAATAGAAAAGAAATGATACAAACGGAACAAATTCGTTAGAGGATAATAAGTAGAGTAATTAATTTTTTTAAGTATGACGTAACCGTACTGTAAAGAAAAAGAAATTAAACAATTCTAAAAAAATGATAAACTTCATTTTTCACTTAAAAATTAACGTTATCAAGTAAAATAAGTAACTTGATAGCCTATTTTGATTTGTATTGTATTGTATGTAATTGGTTTTCGCGACATGTCGCCAAGTACCTACAATGAGCTATTCTGACTCTAAATTTTGAGCTCATATTTTACGACTTCATTATATATTTAACAAATATTCCCAAAAATTCAAATTCCAAATATAGCAATTTGGTAATTGACCACGTTAATTTTATATATCACGACGTTTAAATAAGGAAAATTCAATAATAATTTGTTATCAATATTTTCGATTCGATTGCAATATTTTACAGTAGGGACGTCTCTGGCGTAGTTGGCCACACTTTTCAGTTTGACTGAAATTTATTTTATATTATATCACGACCTTTAGAAAAGTACGACACTGTAGAGATTGTTAATATAGAAATCACGATCACTTGTACGTGTATGATTTCTAGCACAATAACATTTTCGTAATAGTAATAAATTTATTATTGAAATTTGTTAATTTGTAACTAATTTTTTATTCCATCATTGTTGTCCTCTATTTTATTAATCCTAGATTTTTTCTCTGTATTTCAAATTATTGAGAAAAATAAACGATTGTTCATTAAATTTAAAATCAACATTTGTTATAAACAATTATTTTATATGTTTAATTATAAATAGATTTGTTTTTCGCATTCGCAGGATCCCCTTGTAAAAATGATCATATATTGACAATACATTGACAATCTATTGACCATACAATACAAACCATATATTAACAATCTATTAACCATACATTAGTAATATATTGACCATATACTAACAATATATTGCCCATATATGAACAATCTATTGACAATATATGGACAATATATTGACGATACATGAACAATGTAAAATAATTTTATTCTAGCACGAGAATCGATCCCAGGCCCTTGAGGTTATCAGTCCGCGTCGTTGTCCACTGCTCCATCTGCTTCGATAAATTCTTCTATCGAAATAACCTACATACTTATTGGAAATAGTTTAATGTGAATGACTTTTTGTCAATAATACTTTCTATAATGTTATTTTGTTATAAATCTCCAAATTTTTTAACCAAATCCGGAAATTTATTTATAAATTTATCCATACTTTTCAAGTAAGAACTATGATAAACTATAAGGATCCATATATTCTATAGAAAATCAATATAGCTAACCGTTTTGAATGATTTAATCTTTTGTTACTAAAAAATTAATTAAAATTATTAACAAATCACTATTAACAATTGTCTATTGTAAATCACAAGCTTCTATTCGCAGAAGATAGACTTTTCACAAGATCGGTGAAATTGAATGTTTTGTTATAAAAAAAATATTAAATATCAGAAAAAAAGTTTTAAAGTATTCAAAACAACAATATTTGGTTACCAAAGAAATAACAAAGAAATTAACAATGTATGGCAAAGAATGGAATTTTGATTATCATACATATATTGTCAATATATTGTTTGCGAAAAATCATACATTGCCAATATATTGCTGTAAATCAAATTACATCGTTTATGTATGGTTAATACATTGTTTGAAAATAATACATTGTCCACATAGGGGCGATATATTGTTCATATATTGTTAATATATTGGCAATATAGGGACAATATATTATTTTTATATGGACAATATACGGATCTTTTTACAAGGGTCGAAAGAATAATTATAATCATGTTCAAAATTGTTAATGATATAATTTTACATTATAAAATTGCTTTGTAATATGAATGAATTTATTATTAAAATTTGTTAATTTGTCACTAATTTTTTATTCCATCATTGTTGTCTTTTATTTTATTAATCCAAGATTTTTTCTCTGTATTTCAAATTATTGAGAAAAATTAACGATTGTTTGTAACGCTGTGGGTCTGACTGGGTTGGCGTCGGCCAGCCAGGGCCATAGCGCTCGCGCTCTTGCTCGGTCTGGTGTTCGTACTGGGCGCCAGGCCGTTTGACCTTCAACGGCCAAGGAAGTCTTGGGGTTTCGGGCTCAGCTTCATTGTCGGATTCGGGATCGGGTCATAATATCGTAAATCGGATAAGCCAGCTAGCAATAGATGGAAAAGCGCGTGGTTAAGTTCGGAGTTGGCAAAACAAAAAATAAACAGACAAAATAAAAAACAAACAAAAGTCATTTCGACAAAACATATTTATTCCAGTTTGCAATTAAATTATAGAAACTTTGAACAAGCACTAAATGAAAAAAGTGTAAATATGTCAGTCGCGTATTTTTAATCTTGAAAGAAAACATTAGAATAAGAAAAGCTCATTTCAGAACAATAGGTCTATTTTTAGGATTCGGAGAAAATATAAGCGGGGCTCTGATCGGCGCGGCTCGGCCGCGTCGCCTCGCAAAAAACCTAATTGTCAGAATTGTCAGAATTATCGGACTTTGTCATACATCATAATCTTAACTAACTACATTGCCGCTCGTGAACAAGACTCTCAGAGTCGCCACTTCGAACCATGAAATGCCGGGCTCGAACCAGCGGTGCAACAAGGACGGCAATGCAGTGCAAGCGCGGCGCGCCAACCGACGCCGGTCGGTGCGCGACGCTCCATTTCGGATCAGCTCAAAACAAAAGAACATTCATGAATTTCAGGTGGGCTTAAGGCCCCTTCGGATCGAGTTACAATCGGTTCAGTATCGGGTTCTAAACTTTACAAACGGGCGGCATCAATGCCAAACAAAAACTCATCGGGTCGTCGAGCGAGTGAATGAGAGAGAGAGAGAGAGCATTTGCCATATTAAGCTCAGAAGGAGCTCAATATGGGCCACCAGATCTTAGGGTGGACTTCGGGTAGCAAGTTGGATCGGACTCACCGGATTGTTAATGAAAACAGCTCAGAATGAGCTCCCAAGGCCCGGGCTGGTGGGCAGCCGCCGCCATCGCGTCCGCCGGCCAGGCACGTCGCCCCTTTTCACAGTCGCATCACGTCGGGGTTCTCGGTCACGGGTTCACAATTCTGTTGGCAGGTTGCCCACATTCGGGTGGGCAATCCTGACCAACCTCAGGCTCGGAAACGCGAAACTTACAGTTTGAAAACGGCGATTTTAAGAGACGCGTCGTTCTCCGCTCGGCTTCATAAAACAAGATGTCCGGCTTGCGCCGTACTGCTCGATCATTCCCTACAGGGACTGCGCGCGCAGCTTGGCGCAAGGCGGCGCCGCGACGTGATTGGCCAGGCGTGATCTCGGGCACGCTCGATACAAACGGTCGAAATCTCTGAATGCTCTCTCTCAAGGAACGGGTCAAGCACCCGTTACATGTTTATTAAATTTAAAATCAACATTTGTTATAAACAATTATTATATATTGTTAAATTTCATCATAGTTGGCCTTCATTATTAAAACAATACTTCTATTATTTATTTCGCGTCGATTTCATGATATATTAGGGTAAAACATAAAAAAAAGAATTTTTTATTAATTTATTCTCTATTAATTTATTCATTTCTATTTGTTTATAAATTTTGTCAAAACTCAATAATTAACTTTTGTATATTCATATCATCATGTTTTCAAAAGTTACAGCTATTGTAATTGTAATTTTGGAAAAAATAAAAAAAATAAATAAAATAAAAATATTGCGTACATAAAAAAAACGCATTTTTGACCCCCCAGAAATCGGTGAAAGGTTTAAGCTAGAGAGGCGTTATTGGTCTCGTTTTACTCAGCTCGGCTGTGCGACAAAGTTAAGACCAATAACGACCTCGTGGCATAGTGATTTCATAGTTTTCCAACTATGCCAGAACCCCAATCTAAAATGTCTTGAAAAGAAGGCACTTTGACATTTTCTGGCGGTAGTTGGCCAGAGTCACTGCCGTGCCTCCTGATGAATTTATTATTAAAATTCGTTAATTTGTCACTAATTTTTCATTTCATCATTGTTGTCCTTTATTTTATTAATCCAAGATTTTTTCTCTGTATTTCAAATCATTGAGAAAAATAAACGATTGTTTATTAAATTTAAAATCAACATTTGTTATAAACAATTATTATATATTGCTAAATTTCATCATAGTTGGCGTTCATTATTAAAACAATATTTTTTTCTTCATTTTGCGTTGATTTTATGATTTAATATATTTATATTATATATATTATAATTTGATAAAATTCCTATTTGTTTATAAATTTTGTTAAAACTCAATAATTAACTTTACAATATTTATATTATTATTTTTCAAGAATTACAGCTATTGAAATTGAATTTTGGAAAAAATACAAAAATGAATAAAATACAAAAATTGAAATCAAAATTTGTTATAAACAATTATTATTTATTGTTATATTTTATCACCGTTGTCGTTCATTATATAAACAATACTTCTATTCTTTATTTCGCGTCGATTTCATGATATATTAGGGTAAAACATAAAAAAAATAATTTTTCATTAATTTATTCTTCATTTATTTATTTATTCCTATTTGTTTATAAATTTTGTTAGAACTCAATAATTAACTTTACAATATTTATATAATTATATTTCTTGAATTACAGCTATTGAAATTGAAATTTTGGAAAAAATAACAAAAATGAATAAAATAAAAATATTGCGTACATGAAAAAAAAACGCATTTTTGACCCCCCAGAAATCGGTGAAAGGGTTAAGCTAGAGAGGCGTTATTGGTCTCGTTTTACTCAGCTCGGCTGTGCGCCCAAGTTAAGACCAATAACGACCTCGTGGCATAGTGATTTCATAGTTTTTCAACTATGCCAGAACCCCAATCTAAAATGTCTTGAAAAGAAGGCACTTTGACATTTTCTGGCGGTAGTTGGCCAGAGTCACTGCCGTGCCTCCTGATACCTGAAATTTACCTTTCTTACGGTTTATTAACCCATTATTAACCTTCCGGCGCTCGCGTCAAAATAATTACACGAGCGCTAGCGTCGTGCACTGAGTGCGCCAATTGGTTTTTGATTGATATTTCCTAATTATTTTTGATATTTTTCCCTAATATTTTCAAAAATCACCCAATGTTTTATCGTTTAAATAAAAAACAATGACTTCTAAATAATTTATAATAAATAGTCATGATTTATACAAAATAATTAAACAAAAACAGATCTAAGGTCGAATTCCTTTTTTTTTTTATTTTCACAAAGTAAAACTTTATAAACGATTAATAGAAATATATTAATGTTTATTATCTATGTTAACATACTTCTTCAAGCTCTTAAGTCTGTTTAAGTTAATGAAAAACGATAAAATGACACGGCGGGTGACCGAAAAAGTCGGTGCACGCATATTGTTATATGAAATTTGTTTTGATATTTGAGTATGACTGTCGGAATTCTTCGATAATGTCAATAGAAAACTGTTGAAATAAAGAATACATGCAAATTCCCAAGTGAAAAAATATATTTTTATACTAGTTTTAGAACAAAAACTTCCACCTGCGCACGACGCGAGTGCCGGAAGGTTGAATAAATTAGAACTCATTTTATCGTCATATAAATTTGTTCAAATATCGATTTATTACAAAATGGAACTTACCAAGAAAAAACATATATGTTGATGTTTTAGTTTCAGGAAGTTAACAAATATTATTGCAAATACTAATGAGTTGATTATTTTTCAAAATGTTGATTATTTTTGTGTACAAATGTTTATTTACATTTTGAAATGTATAATTGTTTTCAACCAACTTTACATAAAACCAATTTTTCAAATTTTTTTTTTCAGAAAAAATGGAACCGTCCGCTGCACCATTTCCAGTCTCTGTTGTCCAAAATCAAGATCTTGCTGACTATGACATCCGTCTTGATATCGATTCTGTCGGATTGGTTGTCAACAAATTGTCAGCAATGTCAATTTCCGACAAAATAGACGTGCTGCTTTACAGTCCTTGTAAAGTTTCTGATCAGCACAAACTATGTCGTGCCCTGAACAGGAAATTGGGATTGGATGATGACACGTCCTGGATGGAATTCGTTCTTGCGGACAAAGCCGATGACGTCATTTTCTGTCTTTTCAGATATGATTGTCAAACATTCGACAGTCGACGGAAATATCTTGCAAAATTTTTTAAATATTTTGCTGATGATAATGTCCACGACTTCAATGTATCGGTGTACCACGGCGTCACGGCTTATGATCCCGAAGGAACATACAACGAAACAGCAAAAGTGAAGTTATTCAGGAAAGATTTTCGTAGGATGGCAGCCAAAATGGATTCTCTTTTGGAAAACGAACAAGTGTTTTACTTCCGCATCAACCATGGATTGCTTTGTCCAAAGGAAAAGAGAATTCGTCGAAAATTGCTCCTGTGGATAGCAGATGGAACTCCTTCTGAGCATGTGGAGTTGATTCATGTTCACAAAGCATGCATCATAACTCCGCCTAACAAAGAAGGAATTCTGCTCCTAGATCTTCACCGCTTGAACAACGTTGTGACGTACCCAATGAAGTGCAAGGCATACGGATTGATGCAGTATGGATATTTTTACTGCGTTGTCAAGATGCAAGAGCTTCTTGACAGAAATATTACATATCTGCAAAGCTACAATCCTGCTATTCACTTGCCAATTGACGCGCGAACTTCAAGTGCTGCAACTGCGTACTGCCTTACGAATGGATTCAAGCAAGTGAGAGAGTACGCATCACGCCATTCTTCTCCCAAGACTGCGTTGAACGAGATGAGAACACATACGTTCGATTTTCTTCAACGCCTCAACAAATTCATGCAGATTCTTCGCCATCACGGAGGGGAACTGCGAACTGAATATGTTGAAAACTACACAGGTGATTACAGGAGACTCCTTCTCCATTCAAACCTGACTTGGGACGAAGACGTTCTGTACAGACATTTTGTACGAGAACGTGCAATTGTCTTTGTACAGCTTCAGGATTGGCAGACGTACTTTGATGCGTACTTTACGGAGACGGAAAGGACGTTCATCGAGGATATTCTCACTGATATCAACCAGGAAGAAGGAGAACTTGTTATTCCTTTCCGGAGTGAACGTGACGTAAAGTTAATTCACACGACCTTTCAACGAGCACAAATGTTTCTCTTAGGAGCTAACATGAATAGCCGGATGAATCGTTTGGATGTTGACTTTGTCAATTCGATCATCACAAGAGGATATGGTGTTTACCAAAGGGGAAATGAGGCACTGATGAAAATATCATCAGCAGAGCAAGTGCTCACCTCATTAACAGGAAGAAGACTGGCTATCAATGACACGGTATATCACCCGTATCGTGTCGCATTTGAGTCGGTCTTCTATGCTCTACAGATGGTTGACCTGGAATCTTCAGTAGCTGATCAAGTCGTCGATTTCATCGTCAACAGTTGCGGGTTGTATTACAACAATGTTGTCTTGAGACTTCAACGGCCATTTTTACCCGTCAACATCCGAAAGGTTTTCAAAAGGAATTTGGACACCGATTCGAAGAAAGAAGCCATTATTCTGACAACGAGCTCGAAGATATTTGATCACTTGCTCCAACCACCCACGACCATCATGATTCTCGTCAGATGTTGCATCAAAATATCTGACGACAAACTCATGGAAATGAAGGAAGTGATTAAAGAGGCTATCGGAAGAAAAATTCAAGTTTTTCCGGAGTTCTTCATTCAACGTGATGCACGGAATCAAGTGAGGATGATGAACCAGGATTCGTTTGCTACCAGGGAAGAAAGAGCTCAATTTCTCTCGGACTTGTATCGCCAACAAGCAGAACACAAAGTCAACATGGTAGCAGCTGTCTCAGTCAGGACTCGTCCAATAGGCACCTTACTGAATCTTCAACAGCATGCAGTAAGAGGACGAGGTTACAACCGAACTTGTCTGACAAATCTTCGGCAATTTCAACGCCAAGTTCCAGTCGATGAAGAGGACGAAGAAAGGGCTCGAACTCCACTTATACCACGCCTTGCTCACGCATGAAAAGTAACTTTCAACTTTTTAACATTCACTTTTTTAACATTTTTTTGACCCCCTTAATCTAACTAACAAATTATTTTTTCAGTTTTTCTACTGCAGGCCGCTGGTGCAGAAAAAAGGTTTATATAGGGCGATTGACTCGCGATTTGTACCGAAAAACAAAAACGACCACGAAAGCGGGCCTCCTGGGCTGTGGATGGAATCGCTTCAGAAAAAACATATCTAAACTAAATACAGAAATAAAAATAACTATAAAATGATATTTATCTAAAAAAGACCTTCTAACAATCTTATTTGGAAAATGTATGCCGTGAGATAAATAAAAAATCAAAAGTTATAATTGAAAATTCGAAAATTCACAACAAAAAGTACTATTTGTAAATCCAAAAATATAACAAATTCTAAAAGTATAAGTATTGAAAAATTTGACGCCAAATTAGAAAACATTAAGTTAATTGCATTTGTAGTTATTAGGATAACTTGGAATAAATGAAATCACTTGAGACAAGTTTTACTTTTTATTTGTTGATTTAAAAAATTGAACTCAGTAGTGGACTGAAATTGTTTATGAGTCTTCCTACTGGTTGGCCTGCATCACTAAAACACTTGTTAACAGTTGGGTAGTATCCCAGGGAGTTTGTATCAAACAAATCAACACCTGTCAATCTGCTTGCGAGTTACTATTTCAAACTAGTGTCGACGCTACGCCTTTGTAAACGTAAAAGAAAGAGAACTAATCAGCTGACGCGTCGATAATGAAACATACTCCACAGCAAACTGGAAATTTGCGACTGCAAGTAAAATTTAAATACACGAATTTTAAAATGATGCCCCAATTAGTTACAACTATATCCTTCAAGTTATTCAAATTATCACTCCTTCAATTTATTATTAATTCAATAGAAGGCACGAAGTGGTATGAATAATTCGGTTGCGAAAATAATCGAACTTCATGCAATGGCACTCCACAAAGACAGTACATGTTTTTTCAATCTTCGTTTTTACTAAACATTCCAATATAATAAACTTGAATGATTAAATGATAAATGTTAAGTTAATTTTAGAGGTAAATGAAATCTCATGGAACAAGTTTTGCTTTTTATTTGTTGATGTGAAAAATTAAACTGAGGAGTGGACTGTAATTATTTATTAGTCTCCCTACTGGTTGACCTGCATCACTGAAACACTTGTTAACAATTTGGCGGTATCGCAGGAAGATTGTAACTAACAAATCAACACCTGTCAATCTGCTTGTGAGTGACTATTTTAGAAACATTTGAATAAATTTATAATAAAAATAGTAACATTTAGAGAGAGCTTTTCCGATTGCTCTTTCCGCAAGCGTGAGTAATCTCTTTCACACTTTTTTTGCCGTGATGACATGAACTCTGATAAAAAACAAACTTTTTCTCTCGGATACAATTCTGCCTGATTCTTGATGCTTCGCGAGGTGCTGACCGAACGTAACAATCTAGAAAACCCGGACTCGGCTTCGTTCAGATCTGCGTCAATCGACATCGCTTCCGCCATCTATCTTGTATCTCCAAGCTTTGAAATGAATGCAGCCACTTCTGACGCCACGAACCAAAGCCCACCACCACAAAGAAAGAAAAAGAGCAAGCGAATTTGCAATTGGCAGTTTTGCCCAGAGCGGGAAATTTGGGTGCACCGAAACTTACACTTAATTTTCCGCTCACTGAATTACCTTCTTTTTCTCCTGTGCACCCTCCTGCCTTACCCTCTGACTCCAAAAACCCTTCCACCAACTCAGCTCTACCCAAAAAAGGACGTCCAAACGCCAAAACACTAAGGGAGCGTCAGTCTGTTGGATCGAAGCCCATAACCACATTTCTATCCGTCATCCGACAAAAAAAGAAAGTCTGAATCCACCGACTCCGAAAGTAACCACACAGCCAAGAAGTCTCAATCCGAAATGGCTGGTACATTTCGTGAAGCAGAAGGGAACGAAACCTCCAAGCTGGACACCCTTATCATCATCGCAAAAAGCGACATACTTACGTCCTCAAATGATTCCAACTTTGCTCAACTGAAACTTAAAATTGAATCCAACAAGCTGGAAGTAAAAAAGCGAATCGATGACCTGAGGGACGAGATGCTTGCAAGACACGACGCCCTTCTTAAAGTGCATAACCGTCTGGGCTCCCTGGAAACCAAACTGCAAAACACCACATTCGCAGAGTCGGACGCCAAAGTTGCGCGATTAGAGTCTCTAATTGCGTCACAGGAAAAAAAGCTATTCCGGTATGTTATTGTCATCAAAGGCCTTGAGACAACGAGCAGAGACATTACCCGAGAGACCGAAGACTTCCTCCAACTGCACTTCGGTGCCGACGCCAAAATTAGATCCGCAATCTTCTCGACCTGGAGACAAAAGCCAACATTCTGAAGCTCAAAAAAGAAAAACTCAAGGACACCAGAGTTGACATCGAACTCCCTTTCACCTCGGCCGAGAAGGAAAAGAGGAACCAACTCATCACTCTTGCCCAAAACAAAAGAAAGGAAGAAGCAACTGAAATAACCTACCACTGGGGCTTACTTGTGAACGGTAAAAAGATGAAGCTGGACACCACCACTGGCCAACTGAAAGAAGCCCCTCTTCCTCGCTCCTTGGACTCTGCTGCTCCACCCGGGACTCAAAAAAACGCATAACCCGTAATCCTTCTGCCAACCCCGTAAACCCCCTCCCCTCATCCCACTACTACCTCAATCATATTCTGAAACTCAAATGGCCTCTTGAATCTCGCCTCATGCTCTCCAGAAGACTTCTCAGAGGACATCATCTTGCTGGGTGTAGGCGAGACCTGGTGCACTTCAAAGAGCACACCTCCACCCAGGTATTCGGATGGTTTTGGTGTCCACTCAGCTGCTGCCACCTGAGAAGCTTTGATGGGGCGAGGAATTGGAAAAATCCTCTCATTGCACAGAGCAAACCAGGCCAAAGTAGAAGTTCTAAAGAAGAACGCCATCTATATGCTCCTACAGAGTTTGGTTGGTACCACCACCTTTCTTCTTGGCATCCTGTACATGAGAACCAAAGATGACATCCAAACATGTCTCAATCTTCTTGGCGACGCGATTGACGAGATGAGGAACCGTCATCCCGACACTCCCATCATCCTTAGTGGAGACCTGAATGCCCAGGTGGGTGGTGACTCCGGGGAAGAAGACTATAGTGACATCGTCGATTGCACCTGCCTCTACCCTCGCAGGCTCACACTCGATCCTGTGTTTGAACACGAGAGGCTCGACTATGAGAAGATTTATCCTCGAGAAGGGCTTTATACTGCTAAATGGTCGCTTGCCAGAAGACCATCCAGCCAGCTTCACATTTGTGGGCCACCTTTGTGAACGCCGAATGCTTGGACCTGGTGTTGAATCTCAATTTCCCCGCTAACGTGACGTGCTAAGACCACCTTCCTGTCCGCCTGTTGCTCTCAGTCGATCGAGGGCAAGCAGAAACCGTTTTGACTCTAGCAGTCAACCAAACAGCAGAACCGAAACTTCGTTGGAAACCGCAAGAAGCTCAAAAGTTTTTTACATCCCTCCTAAATGATCCCTTTTTATCTCCCCAGATAGAAGACCACCCACAAAACCTAGAGTCTGCCATCTCAACCCTCTTACAAACGATACTTCGTTCAGCCCAATCCTGTAATATGCTTAAATTGTCTTCGCCCAAACCCCGCCACACTTCTCATATTAATGCTAGATGCTTCGATCGTAATTGTTATATATCCTTATAAGAGAACTGTCACATAAGCTGAAAATTGCCAAAATGAATTCCTTTGCTGAACTTTACAAAAGCGATTATTTACGAGTAAAAAAGAACTCTAGAAGTACTATAAACTATAGAAAAGAAAACTACGAAAAGCAAATTCGTGATAAATTTTCTGTGATAAACAACACCAAAGATCTTTGGAACGCTTTTCGACAACTTAGATTTCAAACTAACAAGTCCAACCCGATACCAGTATCGGACCGAACTGATTTTTATGCTTCTGTCTTTCCACCTAAGATATTCTTGAGTATTTTTCAGCACTTTTCACCCGTTTTTAGATAGTCCATTCACTCTTGTTGAATAAAAAATGTGCTTACAAAATGTAAGCCAGGCAAGGCACCAGGCCCCGACAGAATCAGCTTCGAGTTCCTAAAAGCCCTTCCACCAAATGGCTTAGAGTTTCTTCTAGGTTTGTTAAACCTTATTCTTTCCGACAAAAAAATCCCATCGACCTGGTGTGAAGCCTCCCTTACAATGTTGCATAAAAGAGGTAGCCAATTAGACCCACGAAACTATCGCGGCATCGCCCTTCTTAATTGTTCACTAAAAGCCTTTAAAGGCATGTTGAATAATAAAATGATAACCTGGTCCGATGTGGAAATTATACCAGAAGCCTAGTCTGGCTTTCGAAAAAACCGCTCTTGCTTCGAAAATGTAGATGTTCTGAATTCATGTATTCATCAGCAGTTAAAACGCGGGAAAAAAATCTGTTTGGCTTATTAATCGACTTTCATCGAGCTTTCGATTCTGTCCCCCACGCTCTTATGTTACAAAAACTCTATAACCTCGGTTGTAGCCCAAAAATCGTGAGAATCGTTAAAAATCAGTATGATCAGGCTTCGTTCAATGTCAAGATACGTGACCGATTATCGCCAATGATAAGAGTTTCCGAAGGTGTACTACATGGCGAAGTATTGAGACCCCTGTTATTTTCGCTTTTTATTTCCGACTTCGAAAAATTTCTGCGCGACGAGGGTATTAAAAGTGTATCTCTGAGTCTATATACCGATTTTCTCACTCGGATGTTTGCAGACGATATTGTTATTTTGGCGCGATCTCAAAGTATTATGTCCTAAATTCTTCGTTTACTCGAATCATATTACGACAAAAATCGACTTCAACAACGTAACGTTAATATAAACTAACAAAACCGAAATTGTTCACTTCAAACATTCACGCCGCAAGAGAAATGTTAGATTTTTATACAAAAACACCGAAGTGGAAATTGTGAATTACTACACCTACCTGAGTGTCGCTATTATTGCAAGCTCGGTGAAAGGGCTACTTGCGGCAAAACCGGCAATTGCTAATGTGAGATCGCCACCAAAGACAAAACATTAAATTGATTAAGTTCAATTGTGAAAGGGTGGAGTGTAAGTAATTATGTACAGTGTAGAATTTTAGTTAAACGGATATCAATTTATTTACCAAATTTTGACAAATTTTAATCAAAAAGTTCATGGATTTCTAACGGTCTATCAGGTTTCTTAAGCTCAGAGAGATTCAATATTTGGTTCTGAGGAATGAGGTTACGATCTTGGTAGTCGTCGAACAATTCAGTGATCTTGGGTAGGGGTTCCGTGGGTTTACAAATTTCAAGATTACCAGCGGGAGTAGCAAAGATATATTTTGTTGCTGCGGCGAGATTCTTGAAGTTAATTATACTAGTGATACGGGGCTTAGGTTTAACAATTGGCGTGGTGCGGATAGGAAGTGAGGTTAACCTTGGTAACGGTGGTGGAGAAGGTATTCGAGTAGGTTTAGGAACCGACGGTAGGGTGTATTCAAATTTAGCACGGTTGTAATTTTCACGAAAGGACGTAAAGAAAAGTTCATTGAAGGTTACTAGACTGACGGGAATCGGAGCGCGATCGCGACGGCCTAACGCTCGGTTGAGACGCCGAATATCTCGTCGTTGCTCGGTTTTTAGTTTTGCCGGGTTGGTTGCTTGCCGTACCTTGCCCGAACTCTAAGGAACAACGTAACACAGTATCTTCCGTCGATTTAAAATTCGATTAAAAAACAAGCAGTAAGGTGTTCTACAGGAAAAGTTAAGTTTACAATAGTTATTTGACAAATTATTTAGAACTTACGCAAAACAGTTAGCTTCATTTTATATTTGTTAAACTTAATTTATAAATTTGGACTTAGAATTTTTAGAAATTTCCTAACGAAGCGGATCGTGCTGTGACACTCCAAGAACTGTGCAGTTCAATCGTACCGAGACGAAATGCTTTGTACAAAGCAATACCTTGTGCAAGGTATTGGTTGATCTGAGTCAACCGGAGGAGTGTGCTGCTATCGGAAAATGGGACTGTTTATATAGGACTAGCTGAGCACCCGTGCTTCGCACGGGGCTCATCGTCGCCGCACTGTATAAACTGTAGATGAATGTAGCAACATTTTGTTTGCGATGATATGAGTAATTTGAAATTTGGGTGTAAGAAATGATAAATCGGTAATTTTGCGCAAAGCGCGAGGAAAAACCCACGTAAACGTGGTAAGACCTCGTTTATTCGGTGCTATAATCATTTGAAACAACGAACATGATATAATTACACTAACGCATTTTGGTATACGATATTTAGAGTTTTTTGGTTAGGAGCATATATGTGTAATAGTCCAAGAGCTGGCGTCACCGATCGTGTGGGACGTGAAAACTTTTTCTACACCCCGATAAGTAAAGTTTGCATAGTCCTGAAACGATCACAACAGTCTGCCGGTGAGACTCTGGATATAGATGGCGCTGTACATTTCATAAGTTAATGAAATAAAAAAAAAATGTTGACGTGAAAAGATGTAAAAAATTGCGAACATGTTAGTTTGAACGTTGAAAAAAAAAATATAACAGTCTGCCGTCTATTTTGCGGGCGACTTTCAGTCTGCCTCAGGATTTAGTAGTTAAGTAATGATTTGACTACTTTCTTTAAATATAGTCTATCTCTCTCGCATATGTTTACGTTTGCGTGTAGTTTCTCCCGCGCAATTTTTCTTCGTAGTTCGTCTTGCGCACTCTCCCAATTATTATGTTGGTAACACGCGCGATTCGTTAACCCAACTTTCAAGTGAAATGACAAACTTTTTGCGCGTAACGAAAAATGTCTCGAATAACTTGTTTTATGTGTTTGAAAAAAGGAAGCGGCGAGTTGTTTAAAGTCAAGACTTTGAACACATGCAAGTCGATTTTGTATGACCGAAAAAGATGCAATTTAGCCTACAATTGCAAAAAGAATCCTGAACTATCGAAAAGCAACTTGAAAAATTTCGATGCTTCGTGCCTCCCAGTCTGCCATTCTGAACTGCAGCAGCACATTTTGAGATCTTCTTTTATCGCTAATAATTGGGCGAATGCAAATTCTTCGTTTTTGTTGGATCAAGACGCCTTAAAACACGGTTGGGAACTTGATGAAAGTGGACGTTTCCGTTTCAAGTGGTTCGAAGGATCTCAATTACCCGAATCGGTCACCGAAATTTCATTATCACCAGATGGGGAAGTTCCAGGTAAAAATATAGATTTTCATTGATCGTAGATATACTTATATTTTTCAAACTCAAACTAAGTTTAGATATTTTCTTATTGCAGATATGCTTGACGACGAAAAAATTGACCAGGAACCGACAGAATGTGAAACGTACAATTCTTCAGAAGACGAGAGCGAAGACGAGTTAGATGAACAGTAATTTATTCATACCTAAACGTCAAGCCTGCAACTTTTAATCGAATGACATATGTTAAAATCAAATGGCTCATCAGTTAAAGTTTTTGATCGACAAGTTTGTTTTTCGTTTTTTTGTTTATTTTACAACATTGTTAAACCGAGATTGTTAATAGCTACTATTTGTAAACGATGAGACTGATAAAATTAAGACTTATTTGGCTTATTATTTGTATGTATTTTTATTCGTGTAATTTGAGGCCAACGTTGGGCTCAAAGTCTATTTTTTCAATTTTTCACGTCATTTTCCCGAGGCAGACTGTAAATGGTCCATAAAATAGTTGGCAGACTAATATATTTCGAATTTATTATTTAAAACGTAAACGTTTACAATTTTTCAGCTGTTTTCACGTTAACATTTTTTTTTTATTTTCTATCAACTTCAAAATTATAAAGCGCCATCTATGTACAGGCGTATGCTGGCAGACTTGCGTAGAAGACTGTAGGGCTAGCAGGACTGTACTTATCAACGTTTAGAAAAAGTTTTCACATTATACACGATTCCGCGACACGAGCTCTTGGACTATAAGCTTTGAGGATCAGAAACACGCGAACAGGCCACATATAATTGTCCATGAGAAAAACACGGCTTTTCAAGGTGGACCCCAGCGACTTTCAAAGTTTGTCCCTGCGCTTTATTGATTGTCATTGATTGTCTAATCTGACCGAGAATTGCCTCCTTTCAAACTCGAACGGCAGGTCCGTTGCAATAATTGGAATCTGACGTATAATGACATGCGTTCCTTCATAGGCTCCATTCATTATTATACCTAAAAATTGTAAACAGTTGTGTAATAATTAATTGAACATGACAATACCACTGAAATTGTTTCAAAATACTTTCAATTATCCTGTCTCGAAGTTGAGTGATGCAGATTCGTGTTCCGTTGCATAGAAGTGGAGGGTTTAAATTCCGCAGTAGAAGAACTGGAACACCGACTTTCAATTTTAATATCTGCGATGGCACGCCAGGCAACTCCAAAGAGTTTAAGAACTCAACAGGATAATTCACCACATCATCCTGGTTCACCACAGAATTGAAAGCAGTGTAAACCTTTTCGTCTCCAATGATTTCGGCCAATATCTTGTCATTTAATGCCGACACGACATCATTCGTGAGGGTTAAAATAGCCCTTTCGCATAACCAATTCTGCTGTTCGTAATTCTGCTGAATGTCGAGAAACACGGCAGCAATAAGGTCTTCAGTGGAATTTTCGATGCAGCAGAGATTTGGAGAGAGTGTAATGTTTCCATCATTGTCTAGAGGCTCTAATCCATCACCGATTCGGAGAAGCAATGACGAAAAATTGGCAGCGTTTTCGTCATTATGAAGAAAAACTCTCATGTTTGTTGTGAGCGTGTGGAGGACTACGGCTTGCCATAATGGAGAACTCTTGATGCTGGCGTGGAGTTGATCAGCAGGAGTACCACGGGCTATAACTGGGATGGTTTGTCGAAAGTCACCAGCTAGTATGACCACTAAACCTCCCATTGTACGATCATCATTCCGAAGATCTCTCAAGGTTCTGTCTAGTGCGTCTACAGCATTCTCATGGGAAGAAGATCTTTCATCCCAGACTATCAATTTGCACAAACGTAATATTCCAGCCCTGTCACTATTTTTGCTGATGTTACAAACTGGTGCCTCTTGATAATGCAAATTCAATGGAAGCTTCAAAACGCTATGTGCCGTTCGTCCGCCTTGTAACAATGTTGAAGCGTTACCAGTAGAGGCTAAAGCTATAGCTATTTGGCGATGACTCCTTACAGTGGATAGCAAAAGGTTCAGTAAATAAGTTTTGCCTGTTCCGCCGCAGGCATTGAGAAAAAATATGGCCGGATCATTAGCATCAACTTTTTCCATTACGGCATCATAGAAACATCTTTGGGCGTTATTAAGAGTAGGCAAAGCCGTTTGAACCGAAAATAAATTTTTGCGAGTTTCGATGAAATAAATTTCAAAAATCGATTCTTTATATAGCCTATTTTAATTGTGAGAGTTCGTAGATTCACGCTGATGCACTTGAAATCGTTTCTATCGATTTTTTGAAGCGCCATTTCGACACAAACAAACAAACAAACAAACAGACAAACAAACATAGTTACATTTTTATATATATAAGGATAACGATAACGATAACGATAACGATAAGGATAAGGATAAGGATAAGGGTAAGGATAAGGAGATTTCGGGGAAAGCGGATAACGGGATTTTAGAGTAGTTTTTCCTTAATTTTAGTTTTGTAGGTAATTTTAAGTAAGATAGTTTGTAAAAATTCGAAGTTACTTGGTTAATTTCAAGTGGTTGTTTTTGTATGTTTAATTCTATTTTCTTTTTAATAACTTTTAATACGATTGTTTATTTGTAATTTCCTGATTAGAGCTTAATTCTATGAGGCGTTGACAATGTTTTTAATATTTAACTAAATTGTATCTTACTTAGTTTAAATTTTGTTAATTGAAAATTCGGTAAAATTTATAATTTGCAATGAAAATCTTTCATGTGAGGGTTTGAAATGTGCGCGGTTAATTGCTGATTATGAATTTGTCATCAGAGTTGCGATCGAATGTTTAGTTGATTTTTAGTTATAATTAAGTTTCTTAATTAAATTCGAGATTTTATAAATTATTGTTTTTTACAAATTGTTAATTTCGGCGATTGGTATGCTCTCAAATGTAAATTAGGATGTAATTAATTTTTTGATTGAAATTGTTTATAATAAATCATGAATTAATTAAAAATGTTTTCTTAATTTTAACGCAGTTCCCTTAATACGAAAAATCTGTAAATTTGCAAAGTCTAATTTTGGAGTTTTTCCAATAGATTGGCAAAGTCAGATGTGTAATTTTTAGACATTTATCAACTAATTATGAAAAGAATATGAAAATGAGATGACACAAGTTTCTTTTCCATTAAGAACTCGGTGCCATAAAAAGATGTTTCGTCATCGCGCTCGCGGAGAGAGATAAGTAGCGTGACCAAAGCCTCTTTTACAGGTATGTGGACCGATAGGAAAGTCAAGGTCGATATTGAAACGGTCTTTGGTCACGATATAACACTAAGACAAAATTCGCGATGAGTACTATTATTTCTATATGTGCTAACACCAAAATCGACGCGTGGCCTGCAAGACTCAAGCTATATAACTCAGTTGTATCTGCCTATCTCCTGTATGCATTCCCTGCTTGGGCTCTTAGATACCGCGACTTGATTAAAACTGTACAGCTAGAGTTTTTTAAACGCCTATTAGCCTTGCCCTGAACTACCGCAAGTTACTCATTGAGACTAGAATTGAAACATCAATAAACTCATCGTCAAAGTCCTGGCAGACACATTCAGTCTCATACCTAGAGTCCTCGAACTCTTCTACCTTAGATTAACATGTCCTCTCTACTTAAATCCTCGAACCCATCCCTATAGACCGAGTGCAAGTGCGAGGTCATCGAGCGTTATGCAAGCCATCTCAAACCTATGGACCTAATTGCCTACAACAACTCAATTTCCAAAGCTTTAAACGTTTCAAGAGTGCTCGGTGATCATCGTGCTTTCTATCTGTCTCGTAGAGTTTCTCTTTACTATCTGAAAATATTTGCTTAATTTAGACTGGCATCAACGCGATTCACGAAATTCGCGATATGCAATTTCTCATGCTTGTTTTATCCGTTCGAAATCTGCAAGATTTGCAATATGCACGGACCTGAGAATCTTAATCACTTTATGTTAGCATGTCCTATCTATTTGCAACTGCGATACCTCTTTTTGTCGCCAATCTTGCGATCTAAACAAGTCCTTGTTGATAACTTATTTTTATGTTTAACTTGTGATCTCAACTCAATCAAAACTATTGTTTACTATATCTCAAATAGTCTAAAACTTCGTCCATTTTGTTTAAATGAATGATCAATACTCAAATTGTCTTATATCACTCTAATTGTATTCGTGAATCAACAAATCTGTATATCAAATTGCTCAAATTTCGTTCAAATTATTGTCTGAGGAAATGATTAAACTGTATCAATATCAATTTTTGTATCACTCTTACTGTATTCATGTAACACCCCCCTTGCTAGAAGGGTAATTCCTTATGAGCAAATATATTATATTATTACTATTATTATTATCATCATTAAATTTAAAATTAATTCTACAAAATTAATCTGACAGGTCAATTTAATAGTTTTTAACTTAATTTTTCATCACAAACTCTTGGCATTCAAAATGAAATAATTTTTCTATGCTCTAAATGGGATTTTATTCTGAAAAATGTTCCGATTGAATTTTGATTAGGTTCTAAAAAAATTAGTATAATTCACCTTAATTGGTTTTGTTGTGCCGTAGCACAACTTTGGCCTGTTTTTGTATTCAATTTAATAATTATAAACATTTCATTTTTGTTTCCCCCCTTTATAAAAAAATTTATCGCCGCTGCCGTGTCGTCATTCGCGTTTCATGTAATTCACATGTGAATTCCATGTGAATGAATGAATACCATGAATTCACATGTGATTCACATAGCATTCATCTGGCATTTACATGGGATTCACATGTGATTCATATGGAATTATTGTCATTCATAATGACATGTGCATTGCATGGAACGCGACTGACTACAAACACTGCCATGACACCTGTAATAAAAACAGGAAAATTAATAATACTAACAAAAACTAGAACAATAAATGAGCAATTAAGAAATCGAAGGTACCTGGCAGATTATTTAAATTACGTTGCATTACACCGGTAATGCAACAATGATCGCTGCAACATGTAGATGCATCGATTAAATAAAACCAATTTGATTTTGACAGGAACACAGTTGTGACTGGACAATACTCTACATTATTGTCGTTGTGCACAGATGCCCGAGATCACGCCTGGCCGATCACGTCGCGGCGCCGCCTTGCGCCAAGCTGCGCGCGCAGTCCCCGTAGGGAATGATCGAGCAGTACGGCGCAAGCCGGACATCTTGTTTTACGAAGCCGAGCGGTGAACGACGCGTCTCTTGTAAATCGCCGTATTAAACTGTACGTTACGCGTTTCCGAGCCTGAGGTTGGTCAGGATTGCCCATCCGAATGTGGGCAACCTGCCAACAGAATTGTGAACCCGTGACCGAGAACCCCGACATGATGCGACTGTGGAAAGGAGCGACGTGCCTGGCCGGCGGACGCGATGGCGGCGGCTGTCCACCAGCCCGGGTCTTGGGAGCTCATTCTGAGCTGTTTTCATTAACAATCCGGTGAGTCCGATCCAACTTGCTACCCGAAGTCCACCCTAAGATCTGGTGGCCCATATTGAGCTCCTTCAGACCTTAATATGGCAAATGCTCTCTCTCTCTCTCATTCACTCGCTCGACGACCCGATACGTTCTTTTGTTTGGCATCGACGCCACTAGTTTAAGTTGTTTAGAACCCGATCATGAACCGAATGTAACCTGATCCGAAGGGGCCTTCAGCCCACTTGAAATACATGAATGTTCTTTTGTTTTGAGCCGATCCGAAACGGAGCATCGCGCACCGACCGGCGTCGGTTGGCGCGCCGCGCTTGCACTGCATTGCCGTCCTTGTTGCACCGCTGGTTCGAGCCCGGCATTTCATGGTTCGAAGTGGCGACTCTGAGAGTCTTGTTCACGAGCGGCAATGTAGTTAATTAAGATTTTGATGTTATGACAAATCCTGATAATTCCGAAAATTATGTTTTGCGAGGCGACGCGGCCGAGCCGCGCCGACCAATCAGAGCCCCGCTTTTGTTTTCTCCGAATTCTAATAATAGACTTATTGTTTTGAAACGAGCTTTCCTTTATTCTGATGTTTTCTTTCACGATTAAAATACGCGACTAACATATTTACACTTCTTCATTTAGTGCTTGTTCAAAGTTTCTTATATTCAATTGCAAACTGGAATAAATATGTTTTTGTTTTCACTGTTTATTTTTTGTTTTGTCAACTCCGAACTTAACCACGCGCTTTTCCATCTATTGCTAGCTGGCTTAATCTGAACTTGTGATAATTATGACCCGATCCCGAACCCGACAATGAAGCTGAGCCCGAACACCCAAGACTTCCTTGGCCGTTGAAGGTCAAACGGCCTGGCGCCCAGTACGAACACCAGACCGAGCAAGAGCGCGAGCGCTATGGCCCTGGCTGCCCGACGCCAACCCAGTCAGACCCACAGCGTTACACAGTGTCAACAAACCGGCGCGTGTCAACACCGGAGAGAGAAACTGAAAGTTTAGGTTATTCCTTTAATAGAGCATGTATTGGAACCTGCTATGCCGATAATTACGATCGGCATAGTAGATTTTATTATACCGACTTCGACAAATTTACAATTTTTTAAAAAAAACACATGAATAACCCGTTTTAGAAAAACAGATGAATTAGACGTTGTCATGACAATTTTTAGTTTGGTTTCGAGTTAGTCATTGAACAGTTACGTTTTTCGAAACGCGGTCGCGGAAACAGTTTTTGTGAACAAAATACAAGAGTGAATATAAAAAATTGTTTGAAATTGGAAATTACAAGGATTATCAGGATATCAACAGAAATTGCAAGCCCTCATTGACAAATTAAAACTTAGGACTTTGAAACAAAGGAAATAGTATTTGTTAGATTCATTTTGATATTGTGTAAGACCAAAAGGTCAGTGTACGAAACCCAAGTATAATAATTTTTTTTGAAACACGAAAATTTTGTTTTTAACTTTTATTTTATCCCTTTATTACATTTCGAACATTTGAGTTATTGAACATGATCGGATTTTCCTCCGTTTAACTTTTTATACGTCGCGTTTTGAATATTCAGTTAGCTTTTTTTAGTCATTAAATTGTATTTTGATTTGAATTTGAATTTCATTACGTTTCATTACGTTTTGGATATTTGAGTTACTGAATATGACCGGTTTTTACTCCGTTTAACTATTTATATGTCGATTTTATGTTCGATTTTAATTTCGATTGTATCGCTTTATTACATTTTGAACATTTAAGTTATTGAACAATTATTGAATTAGTCAATTTATTGAATTGGAATTTGAATTTGAATTCCATTGCTTTATTATTTTTGGACATTTCAGTTATTGAACATGTTTCATTTTTCATTCATTTTTCATTTCATTTTGTTATCGCATTTTGAGAAATTAATAATTCATTAGCATTTGAAAATCCTGAACATGAACATCGTCCGGAATCTCATAGCAGCGTATTTACGCTCGGACGTAATCGCCGTTGGTTCAGTAGTTAGCGTGTCCCATTGACGACCGTGCAGCGCGGGTTCGAAACTCAAGTATAATAAATTTTTTATACTTTCATTTTAATTTTGATTTTATTACAGTTCGAACATTTGAGTTATTGAACATGATCAGTTTTCCCTCCTTTAAACTATTTATATGTCGACTTTCTGTTCGGTTTCAATTTTGATTTTATCGCGTTATTACATTTAGAACGTTTGTGTTATTGAATTGGAATTTAAATTTCAATAATTATTTCGAATATCAATAATAATTGGAAAAAATATTGCAACCATATCAAAAATGATCGATCTTATCCAGAATATGTGGTCGATGCATCGAGCTACAAAAAATTTACGAGCCATTCGAAATTTTGTGGCTACGATGTGAAGATTACATCATTTTGCGACATTTATAAGGCGACAGTAAAATTAATCGATAGCCAATCGGACAAACATATTAATTTCGGAAATGTTGCGGTTGACAACAAAATAACTTTAAAATGACTTAAATTTAATGACATGATTTGTTACAATTTCGTGAGTAGTTCAATATTTCAGAAAAACGGCCGCAAATGAATCTCTAATTTTAACACTTATAAGTCGCATAAAGATTCAATCAATCTGAGGAGAAGACGTTCGATTATGTCATTGTCCATAAGGAAACTGTTAGGAATAAATTTCGTGTCAATTCGGATGTTAATAGGAAAAAACGGAAAGATCGATTGACGGAAATTAGCAAACAACTCGAGTTTTCGGTCGAGATTACGACCGTCGACGCTAGTTACAACCTAGCCTAACCTGTGACTAACCTTACCTACCGCAGCAGTTGGTAACAGTGAATGCCTGCGTTCACTGCAAACCACGCGCAGCTCGGTCTTTTCTGTTCAAACTTCGAAAGGCGAGGACGTGCGGCAAGAATCAGAAAACATCGTGGTCCAATTTGCAAGTTTCTTGCAAAATAAAACAACAAAAGTGAGTACAAACATTGTTTTTATGAAGTGCCATAATTATCTTTCATTTTTTTCGTAACAAAATATCATATTTAATTCATTAGAAAAAACAAACTCTCACGGCACGTGTTAGTAGTTCAAAAATGTTTTATTTGTTGTTCATATTTATATTAGAGTTGTTAAAAACAGTTGTAATTTTGAATCTAAATTTATGAATTTTTTATTTTATTTTTCAGCATAAAATTTGAACTTGAAAAAGTTGTAGTTTGTTTGAATTTTTTGTTTTTAAGTCGACGCTAACCTCAATTTTTCTTCTAATTTTACAAACAATTTCCATTTCAATTTTTTCACCGAACTTGAAATAATAAAATTTGTAGTTTGTTTGAATTTTTTGTTTTAAAAATCGTCGCTAACCTCAATTTTCATTCTAATTATACAACAATTTCCATTTCAATTTTTTCACAAAAAACGTAAAATAAAATTTTTTTAGTTTGTTTCAATTTTTTATGTTCTAAAAATCGATCAAATGATTAACTTTTTTTAATTATTTTCAGCAAGATAGATCAGCGCAAAATGAAGACCAATAAAAAGCAACCGAGTAACTGGCAACAAGAAATGGAATGGAGAAATGAAATGGAGGCTGGAGTACATGGAATCAAACGACCAAATGGCCGATGGCAAAACTTCAGAGTTTTACTCTACTTACGACAAGGTGAACGATGCCACGGACTTAGCGAGTGTTCTGAATGCTGACTTGTATTGGGTAATGCGCTAAAAACACCTGATGGATGGATTGCGGTAAATATCGAAATTGAATAACCATACATTTTGCATTTTTATAAATGAAAGTTAATAATTTTTTTTTAATTTTCAGTATTGGCATGGATTGAAAAAGCGCGTGAAGAGCAGAGTTGGACAAATTAACAGAGCAAGAGCGTTGACCGGTGGTGGTCCAATGAACATTCGACCACTTACTGACCTTGAAAAGAGAGTGTCAAACCTGATTCACCCTGGAACCGTTGACGGGGACGAGAATATGCAAGAAGCTGGATCTTCATTTCTCGATGACGAAGTTGTCAATCCTCCGCCGCTGACGGATAGCAAGGAGGACGAGCAAACGTTCAATGAGGAAAACGAGCCGACAGAGGAGAACAATGAAGAACTTCCGGACGAAATTGACCTTTGCATGGAAGATTATTTTTCGGCACGCGAATCAACATCCAAGACAACCGATTACGTCGATTTGATGGGAGTTGAACCGCAGCCAAGCACATCGAGCCAGGAATTCGGAGCTGTTTATTAAAGGGTAAAAATTATTAATACATTATTTGATGTATGTTTTTGTATTCGTGTTATTATTGGTATTTTTTTCACTCTCTAAATATTGTATTTATTTTCCAGATGTGCTATTCGGCGCTGATCTCCGAGGACGAGCAACCCCCTCAACCTCCCACCACCGTGCAAAAACAGGCTACTCCCAAGCAGAGAGGTCCCCCAGCTAAACGGGTTGCTTTCGAGCTGCCTGTTCCTCCTGCTAAACGCATGGCAACTGTCGCCCCCACTCAACGCGTTGCTCCTGTGCCTCTTGCTCAAAACGTCGCTGGAGCCTCTGTTGTCGAGCCCCCTCGCCAACCGCAAGCCGCTGGACCGACAACTGAGCCTCCCAGCGGTCAAGGTTATGATGGGTTGCCGAATCTGAACGCTCCTCGTCCAACTCAGAGACGTTCCAAGAAACGTGATTCCAGGGACACTTTGGCCGATTGCGCAGAGGAACAATTGGATGCAAAATTTCAACATTATCAATCACTGCAGGAGCCAACCGAAGCCTGATTCGTCTGCAGATGAGAACAGTAGCCCTCGAGGAAAGAAGAGAGGCTATGGAGGAGAGAAACGTCGCGGTGAAAGAAAGGGCTATTCAGGTTCTCCAGGAAGCTGTCAACGAGTTTGACATCAATTTTCTTCAACAGCTGGTCGGTCTGTTCTTTCCCTCGTATTAAAAGGAGAGTTCAAAGTTTTACTTTGAAGAAAAAAAAGAAAGCATAAAAAAAGTTGTTTTAAATAAAATAACAGAGTTTAAAAAAACGAGAATTTAGTTTTGAAAAAGAAGAAAGTTCAAAAGAAAGTTGTTTCAAACAACAAACTTTAAAAAACAAATTTTATAGTTTAAAAAAACAGTTTCGAGTTTAAAAATCTGATTATAGTCATGAGTGAATATTCGAATGAAAAATGTTAAGCTCGAATTATACAAAAAATTGTATATGTCATTTCATTTACAGTGTATGTCAAATTTTTAAATTTAAGACGACAAATACAATTTACTTTCTATAATTCAAGTAATACAATTATGTTTGACTCTTCGACCTGTGAAATGTTAACAAAATGTATTATCAAAAGAGACTGAACTGTAACCATGCAATTACTTGACGTAACAAGCAACTTTGCGAGGTGTTAGTTGTAATTTTATATTCGTTCGATTAGATTGATAAGATGTCACTGAAACCAAAAAAATCATGTGAAAAAAACACAAATCTTCTGAGTGATTAAACGAAGCTGTAACGTTAAAATACGTATTATAGAAAAGCTGTGTTTTTAGTTTTAAGATTGCATTGTACTCTGAGATTACTATTTGTAAGTGTTATAAGAAAAAACTAAGACTTGTTACATGTAACTGAAAATTCTATAAAAAACATGCCAAAGAAACATGTTAGTTTGTAAGGATATTGTGACGTTACAATGATGTAAACTCTAAGTTATAACTTATTTTGTTTTATAAGGATATTGACAGTACAATTGTAATTTTGATAAACGTGTTCCAATTTTGATGAATGTGTTCTAATAAAAAAATACTACCAATATTTTAGTTTCATTTTATTAATTCTTCCCTTGATTCGTCTTATTTTTTTATTCAAATTTTATTCAATTTTGATAATCAACTTTCAAGTTTTAATGGCAGTGTAAAAATTGATAAATATTTTTGTACAAAGTTTCTTTATTATATCATTTTATTATAATTCATCTCAACTCTGACAGTCATCCAACAGTTTATTACTATTAATTCTCAAATTAAACAATTTTAGAGCAACAAAATTATAATGACAATTTGTTTTATAAACGATTGCTAAACTTAAATGTCACTCAATTACATTATTTTTCAGTATCACACTTTGTTCAGACTCATTTCATTTCTTACATCGCTGGATTCTTATTTCTAACAAATACAGTATCACAACCACGTAATTTAATATATTGTATAATTATATACTTGTATTAAATTCGAAATAAAAAAAAACAGAAATTAAACTGTTGACTAAAAGAGTTAAACATGTTGAGCAATGCGTCGCTGTCTCTGTGCAATCAAATGATTCAGCAACCTGGTCCTCGCGAGGCGACCGTCTGCTGCTTGTCTGTCGTGCACAGGTTCTGCATGAATTCCAGGATTGAATCTTTCTGCACGTGGCCGATACTCATGGGGAAGATCCAACCTGTTCTCGACACAAATATTGTGTATCACAGCGCAAGAATTGACAATTTTGGAAGCTTTATTCGGTTTGTAATGCAACAATCGATCTCTCAACACGCAGCGCAACGTCTCTTTCCACCTTCCGATTGTCCTTTCTATGGTGAGTCGAGCAGGTATGAAAATTGAATTGAAATATTTTTCTGGCGTATCGTTGGCAGGATTATGAAATGGTGTTATCAGCCAAGGCCTGAGAGCATATCCAAAGTCACCTAAACAAAATCAAACATTTTATTATTTAACATAAATAAAAAGTAATAGTGTCGATATTAAAAGCAAAAAAAATACCGAGCAAATGGAACATTTCGTTAGGGTAGGTTGCATAAATTCGTCGCATACTCCTTTCGACTTCAGACATCCTCCGGATGTGTGCGTCATGAACGCTTCCCGGAAACTTTGCGTTCACATTGACAATTTTCAAGTTCGAGTCGCAGATCTGTAAACAAAAAAAATTCAAGTTTGGGCCACAGAAGTTATATTTAAATCAATAAATTTCAATCGAAAAAGTAAACAAAAATGTTACCTAACAATATTTAAAACATACAAGTTTACTTCGAATAATTAAATTTCAATCAAAAAAGTAAACAAAATTGTTTACTGAAAATTTTTAAAACATACAAGTTTAGGTTGAGTTTAAGATTTTCAATCAAAAAAGTTATTTACAAACCACTTGAACGTCCAGTGAATGAAACCCTTTTCTGTTTGCAAAGTTTTGTGCCGGGTAATGCACATCCAATTTGGTCGGCGTGACGACGGCAATATGAGTACAATCTGCTTATGTTTACGTCTGTGTATCTTCAAATTATGTTCGATTAACGACCAATTTAACAGACAGGAATAACAAAACTTGTTATTAAATCACGTTTTTATTTAACGTTTCGACTCTTGGTGTGAGTCCTCATCAGAATTCTACAAATAATAAAAAACAAAAATGTCAAAAAACAGATTCACATGACTAATTTGGTGTTTGCGAGAAATAAATAAAAATAAAATAAAATAAAATTTCTAACCTGATTGTAAAAAGAAAGATTGTTTATCCATGTTTTTAATAAATAATTTTAATACATGGGTATCCAACGTGAAGTTTTTGTCAAGTGTTCTAAAAATTGTCATTGTGTTGCAAACTGTTCTAACGTTGGAATCAAACTGATTTCGAAAGAGTGTATTTGTGTAGATAAGAAAATGTGTATAAGGGTGTGAGGTTTTTCAGTAGCAAAGGAGAAATTCTGAGATGTGTGTTAATTACTGCAAAGAATTTTATCATAAATCTTGTTTAAGTTTTCAGTGTCAACTTGTGTGTTCAAGGTGTTTTTTGTTGACTTGATATGTAACATCTCAGATATATTTCTCCTGTGCCAATGAGCCTCGCGGTCTAGAATTTGACAGTTTTCCCATTTCATGGCATGTCCCGTGCTAGTTATATGTTTTGAAATGACATTGTGTTTGTCTTCCGATAATTTGATGTTATTTTTATGTTCTTTTACCCTTGTTTCAAGTGCCCTATATGTTTGTCCAATATAAGATTTGTCACAGTCGTTGCAACTAATCTTATATATGACTTCGTGATTGCGATTTTTTTGAAGTTTGTCTTTACCCTTCTGTACAACTGAAGCAAGATTGTTGTTCATTTTGTTAATAACATTAATTCCAAGGTGTTTGAGGTTGTTAGTTAATTTGTTATTAAGAGTTGTGTGGAAGGGGGCGACGATGAATGTTTTTTCAGAGGTGGTTACGATAGGATCGGGAGGGAGGTCAGGTGGAGGGTCAGGCAAGGGAGAAGGAGAGGGGAGAGGGTTAGTGTTAGTGCGGTTCTTTAACATTTTAATACGTTGGTTAGTATATTTGTTGATGAACGACAATGGGTATTTGTTGTTCAGCAAAATGTTTTTGACGATTTTAATGTTTTCTGTATGGAATGATGGGTGAGATAGAGAGATGGCCTTATCCACTAGTCCGAAAACCATGGCGCGTTTCTGATGAGTCGGATGATGTGACTGAAAATGTAAGACGCGTCCTGAGTATGTTGGTTTCCTGTACCAGTTGGTGATTATTTCATTGTTTTCAGATCTAATGACATTTAAATCCAAAAAACTGATTTTGCCATTGGTTTCAATCTCGTGTGTGAATGATAGACGTGGGTGATGGTTGTTAAAAACGTCTAAGATTGTCTCGATTTGATCTTTTGGTATAATACAGAAAGTGTCATCAACGTATCTGGTATATTTGTGAACCTGGAAGGGGAGTTTCTCTAAACATTCATTTTCAAGGTCACGAAGGGCAATTTCTGCAAAGGGAGGAGATACTGGCGAGCCCATAGGTGAACCGTCAACTTGTTGGTAGGTTTGGTTGTTAAAAGTAAAGAAGGTTGAATTTAATATGAGATTAATTGCAATAATCATTTCAGACAGAGGAATCTTGGTGAATTTTGCAATAGTTGGCCATCTCTTTTTTATGCCTTCTATAACAAGTTCATTTGGGATGTTGGTAAAAAGTGCCGTTACATCAAGGGAGAGCAAGCAGTGGTCTGGTGGGACAACAAAATTGTTGACAGAATTGTGAAACTGGGTGCTGTTTTTTACTGAAAAACTTGGTTCTGAGTCTAGAGTATTTGACAAAATAATTTGCATGAGTTTTGAAAAGTGGTATAGAGGACTACCAATTGCTGAAACAATCAGTCGGAACGGGTTTCCTTCTTTGTGGATTTTTGGTAAAGCGTAAGCTCGTGAAAGATTGGCTGAAGTTAAAAAGATCCGTTTGAAACGTTGGTATGAAATATACTCTTTGGTTTTCCATCTGTTGCAGATGTCTTTGAGTTGATCGATGATTTTTTGTAGAGGGTTCTTTGGGATTGTTTTGTACGTGTTCTCGTCTGAAAGAAGTAACTCAACTTTTTTAATGTAGTCACTGCGTCTAAGTGCAACGGTGACATTGCCTTTATCAGCAGGAGTGAAAAAGATGTCATTGTTTTCATCAAGAAAGGTGGAAGTTATTTCTAGTTTTTTAGTTAGATCTTTTTCAAACTTAGGAACATGTTTCATTTTTTTGTTTTCTTTCTGTTGTGTTGAAATAGTGTCAGTAATGATGTGTCGTATTGTGTTTTGTGTACGTGGATTAAAATTATATAAACTATTTTCAACATTTTTAACTATGTTAATTATGTCGTTCTTTTGTATGTTAGGTTTTGTAAAGTTGAATTTATTACCCAAAGAAGCAACTTCAATAACATCTCGCGGGATGTCAACATCTGTCAGATTTTTGAACCAAGTGTTTGTAAGATCGGTAAAATCAGAATCTACTTTATCATTTAGTTTCACCAAATTAGTTATTTTCTTCTGTTTTTTACTCACAAATTTAAAGTAAAGATTTGAGAGTTTCTGATGTTGTGTGTTGTAGAAAGTTTGGAGGGTCTCAGTTGGATAAACAATCTTTCTTTTTACAATCAGGTTAGAAATTTTATTTTATTTTATTTTTATTTATTTCTCGCAAACACCAAATTAGTCATGTGAATCTGTTTTTTGACATTTTTGTTTTTTATTATTTGTAGAATTCTGATGAGGACTCACACCAAGAGTCGAAACGTTAAATAAAAACGTGATTTAATAACAAGTTTTGTTATTCCTGTCTGTTAAATTGGTCGTTAATCGAACATAATGAGTACAATCTACCTATCCAACACCTGGAATCCCGTACCGATGTATAAATCTGAAATAATTATTAATGTTAGAGTTAAGCAGGGAGATTGGAAATAAATAACCAATGATCAAGTGCTCAAGTGATCCAACGATTGATTGACATCTTAAATGACAGTGCTAAAACAAAACAAACCTTGTGCGATGATCTATCAAACTGTCATAGTTGCTCGGGAACTGAATCCATTCAGACATTACTTCGGGCGTGTTTAGAGCATTGATCACTTTTTCTATGCTGCGTGACACTGATGCTTGGCTGGTTTAAACATACCTGTTTAGTGCAATGTCCATTTGATACGCACCTCCAGCGAAAAATCTCAACGCACACAGAACCTACAACAAATATCGTTAACAATTAGGGTCTTAAAGAAATGTGTTTTCGAATCAGATTTAAAACATCAAATTCCAAGTTTTAAAATCAAATCAAAATTAAACTAACGACGAAAATTGTTTTGTTTCTCTTGTATAAACACTTTAATAAAAACAAACAGAAAACTTTCAATTTCGGATTTTAATTATTGTACGGTCAATGTTTACGACTAATGTAAACAATGATAAATGATGGGAAAATGAACTGACAAAAATACTCTGTAAATTGTGTTAACAATTTTCAGTAATAACAATCTTCGAGGACACTCTCTCAAGCTGAACCTGGGTCGAATTCGTAGGCCGCTCAGAAAGCACTTTCTGGCGAACAGGGTTGTTTCGAGATGGAACCGAATCCCTGCTGACATCATCAATTCCAACACGATCCCCAGCTTCAAGACAGCCCTACAACGACACCTAGTGGGCGAGAGAAATTAGACCTGTGCTCTCTGTTCTGTGCAATTTTTGTATATATCAATCTTGTGATATTATTGTAGCTCCATACTTTGTTATTGTCGATATTATGATGTAAATTTTGATGTAGATATTACCAGTTTGTACTGCTGCCTTCTACTAAATAAACATAAACATAAACATAAACAATTTATTCGTAAAATTACCTTCGTATCAATATCCAGTGCTGATGATCTCCTTTTTTGTGTCATGTGAGGCTCCACCGAATCAATCAGCTGTCTGGCAGCTGTTTTGTCGAGCCGGAATATCTTCTTAAATTTATTGTTGTGTAGATCAAAGGCTGAATCACGATCGTTGTAGACTCTTGGTGGGAGACGATTCCTCGGCCCATCGAGAACTGCATCAACAATTGCATAGTTCATCTGAAATCATATGAAAATAAATAATATTGTTTTACAATTTTGATATTTATGTATTTACTCATTCATTTATTCAAAAAAATCTGTACGTTACACATTTGAATTACAATCAGGTGTTGGTTTGAGCCAATTCAATACATTCGTCCAGCCTACAAAAGCTCAATTTAAAATCGACTATTTTAATCGCAATAAAATTTGTTCGCAACATTTGTTTACTATCTTCAAACATAATCACCGTTAATTTTTTCCACGCGTCACCTGAATTACAATCACCTGATTGTAATTCAAATGTGTAATGTTCAGATTTTTCATTATTCATTGTTATTATTGTTTACTTACTGCATTAACAAGAGCTTTAATCGTGCAATAACCTCAAACAATTCACTGCAATCCACTCACTTTTCTGACAACAGCAAGGCTCCACAACACTAAAGTTGTCGCTAGTTATCAGTGCCACCAAATTTAGCGGAAGGTTAGGCTAGGTTACAACTAGGTTGTAACTAAAAACCGACGGACGTAATTTCGACCAAATCTCGAGAATAAGCCTCAGAATCACAGAGTTATAACAATGAAAAAAAATCTCCGAACAAATTGATGAAACGTAACTTTCATCAACGCAGTTACAAAAGATTCAAACATAAGAAGTCACCGGTCGTTAATTATTTACACATCGGATCTATGTCGTACAAATGTCCTTACTGTGGGGCCTTATATTATGAATCTGAAAAATGTAAAAAAAGTTGTTATAACAAAGGGAAAGTACGCATTCCACCACTAAGTCCCTATCCTGAAAAATTGAAAGAGTTATTGTTGCACGACAATAAGTTTACAAGTTTAATTAGGTATTATAACAGCTCTTTTTCCTTTGTTTCTTTCAAAGCAAATTTCGTTAAGTATAAACATCGCGGCATTTACAACCTTAAATTACATGGTGACGTATATCACACGACACCATCAACTTTGATACCTCGGAATAATCGCACACCCTCGGGCGGTCAGATATATATTTACGACAATAATTCAGAACTGGTAGAGGACATCATGAGTAGAAATAAAAAACTTCATGATGCACACTTGCGTACTTTATCAACTATTTTAGAAACTCACAATCCTTACGTCAAAAAATACAGACATTTACATGAAGTTTTTGAAAACAAAAATATACCAACATATAATCTTTGTTTTTTGAAAAATATTCCTAGTGTACAAGAGAAAAGATATAATGCTCCACTTACAGCTGAATGTGCCGCTCTTATTTTAAGTAAGGACGGAGGAGTACCGCAAGACATAGATCTCTGTGTGTATCCTAAAAGTAAACCGTCGAATATTCCGGAGTATACATTGGTTAAAAAATTTTTATCGCATCTTGATCCAATGACATTTCCGATATTCTTTCCTAAGGGAGACTTAGGGTGGAATCCTGATTTTAAACAAAGTGAAGGTAGCAAACGGATAAGCCCGAGTCGATTTTATTCCAACCGTTTGTCATTTAGACAAAATATATTTAACCCGTTACTGAATGGTGGTCGTCTTAGTCAACAGTATGTCATTCAAGCATTCATTGTTATGGAAAACCAGAGACTCAATTTCTTTCGGTATAACCAACACAACCTCAGAATCAAATGTTTGCAAGGTGTTGCGGATCATGTAACGAGAAGTGCCGGAAATACGGTGAACCAAGAAAGACTTTAGAGTATTTTCGTATTACCGTCGACGTATGTCGGCAGTTCACGATATATGAATCAGCATTATCATGACACCATGGCCATAGTTAATCATGAGGGTAAACCTGATTTATTCATTACTATCACGTGTAATCCTCAATGGCCAGAGTACCTTGAGTTGTTGTCTAGATTTCCTCCCGGAACGACTTTAAATGATATATCGATGTTAGCGGTTCGAGTTTTTAAGGTGAAATTAGATGCAATTTTAGCCGATATAACAGCAGGTAACGTTTTCGGTCAAATAGCTGCATTCGTATACACTGTAGAATTTCAAAAACGAGGATTGCCGCACTGCCACGCTGTGTTCACTTTACATAATAAAAACAAGCTCAAATCGGGCGAAGATGTTGATAAATTTATAAGTGCCGTAATACCTAACGACAATGATTCATTAAAGGACTTGGTGATGAAATTTATGTTGCACGGTCCTCATTCAAAAGACTCTTTATGTATAAAAAACCTCGATGATATTCAATGTACAAAAAAGTTTCTAAAATTGTTCTCAAATTTTACCACTTTTGACAAGTTCGGATTTTCTCAATACAAACGTCGTGACAACACTTTCGAAAATCTGTGTTATCATAAAAAAATTAATGGTTTAGAAGTTCCTGTGAACAACTCAATGGTTGTGCCGTACAATCCTTTTCTTCTAACTAAATACCAATGTCACACTAACACTGAATATTGTGCTTCAACCGTTAGCATTAAATATATTCATCAGTATATTCACAAAGGAATGGATCGAGCCTACGTGAATATACAGAAATGCGATCGGGGGAAAAAAGCGACATTACTGACGAAATTAAGGACTATCTTGATATGCGTTACGTGGGTCCGATGAAGGCGGCCTGGCGACTGTTGCAATTTTCCCTGACGGGTAGATCTCACGCTGTGATATAATTGGCTGTTCATACAGAAAATCAGCAATTCATCATATTCCGCGAGACAAATGTCTCCTTCGCGTTGAGAGAAAATAATTCAACCACCCTTACCACTTGGTTTCAACTAAACAGGACTCATCCCGAAGCCCGAAAATATTTCTATTCGGCTATTCCTCAAAATTACGTTTGGTGTTCGCAGAACAAAATTTGGAAAACGAGAATAAAGGATCGAAACACCATAGGTCGTATTTCTTCGGTTAGTATCAAAGACACTGAACGTTTTCATTTAAAACTAATTGTTCAACGTGTCAAAGGAGCAACTTCGTTCGAATATCTACGTAAGTTTAATAACGTCACTTACGGTACATGCCGAGAAACAGCTGTTGCTATGGGTTTGATAGAAACAAACGAAGAACTCTTTAAAATTTTTGATAAGTCGGCGTCGATCATGATGCCATCCCAATTACGTAAGTTTTTTGCTTGGTTCTTAATCACTGAAAATATTTTACAAGCCCGGCAAATTTAGGAAAAATATAAAAATTTCTTTCGCGAAGATTTTCGACTTGATAGTAACATGGAAAATAGGGGTTTGTTTGACATTCCCACCGATATACATTCAGAAGAGCGAATATCAATCAGCAAAAACCTAAGTGAATCGTTAATTTCTCAGCTTACCGTAGATCAGCGTGTTCATATTTCATGCTATTATTGATTCCACGGAAACCAAGATGTTTTAAATAGACGGTCCAGTAGGAACGGGAAAAACTTTTATATACAACGCTCTAATACATTATTACACCTTTCTCGGAAAAAACGTGCTGGCGATGGCCTGGACTGGCATCGCGTCTATTCTTTTGGCATAGGGTTCAACGAGTCATACAGTATTCAAACTTCCTCTGAATTTCGTTGATACAGAGTCTGTAGTAATCGTATCGAAAGAAGACAAAGTATTGTTATTACGCAGCGATATAATCATTTGGGATAAGGCTTCGATGATTCCGAAGAAAGTGTTAGAAATTGTGGACAAGACACTACGCGATATTTGCCGAGCCGAGTCGCTTCCGTTTGGAGGTAAAACTATAATTTTAGGACAAGATTTTCGTCAAACTCTACCTATAATTAAGAAAGGAACTCCAAACGTCATTGTTTCAGAGATAATGAAAAGATCTGAATTGTGGTCTTCATTCGAAATCTTTGAATTCAAGAAAAATATGAGGTGTGATGATAAACGTTTTGCAAATTTCTGACTAGATATTATAAACGGTTTTATAAAGATTTTTGAAATTCCTTCAAGTTGGCTAACGAAAGACGTATGTCTCTCTATTTATGGCAAAAAAATATCACCGAATTCCGATTGATCTAAAAAAGTTATTTTATAAATTCACAATAAAGATGTAAATCAACTTAACTTAAAAAACTTCAGGCAAAGGAACGAACATATTACAGCATAGACTATGCTAAATCTAAGGGATCCGATGAAAGTGAAGAAGAAATTAACTTGAATTTTTCTCGCGAATATCTCAGTTCGATCATACCAGCTGGCTTTTCTGTACACAAGCTGACTCTCAAAGTTAGTGCCGTCGTTATGTTGATTCGTAATATCAGCATTACTAACGGATTGTGCAACGGAACAAGATTAAAAATTATAAAATTGCACGAATATAATGTTGAAGCGACAATTCTGAGCGGCCAGAAAACAGGAACATCTGTCTTTATTCCTCGAATAAAATTGACGTTAAATGATCAAGATTCCCTTCCATTCATTTTACATAGAAGGCAATTTCCCATAGTGTTGGCATTCGCGATGACCGTGAACAAAGCACAGGGACAAGGATTCGGCCAAGTCGGAATCTATTACAACGAAGAATTTCTCACTTGGTGTTCTCATTTGGTCAATTGTTCTCACACGGTCAATTGTACGTTGCGCTTTCTAGGAGTAAATATATCAACAATGTATTTATTCAATCTGTGTCAGGAGAAACGAGTATCGAAAATGTCGTATGGAAAGAGGTGTTTGAATGAGAGATGTCAATATCTCATTGTTTTACATAATGGCTCATAATCTTTAACATCTTTTACATAATTTTTATATTTTATTTTTTTTCCATATTTGTTTTTTTTTTTTTTTTTGATCATAACATAACGAATTTTGTTTCAGTCGAGACATCCACTCTTATTTAGGTTCAGATTTATTATGGCGTCGATGTATTCATTAAATATCAACAAATCCATACACCATAGTTATGTCAAATTGAATGAACAATTCCCAAGGTATTTCATCCAATTTATCTAAAATTCGAGGTCAGTGTGTATAACATTCTTTAAAAGCCTCAGTAATTTCACTATCAACATTAATGACACACAAATTCAATTTCGCGATTTTATGCACACTTTCAAACATACATATGATTACGAACACGAACACATGAAAATATCGAAAGATTTCCTAATTAACGGTAAGTATTGTGGATACTATGATGAGAATGAAAACGCGTGGTTACGAGGACAAATTATATCCTCCAGTAATGAATCTGCTCAGATCTATTCGTTAGATTACGGAAATATTTCGACAATTCATTCTGACAAAATTTGTTTCTTATTAAAAAAACTTGGTAAATCGTTCCCATTGCAAGCTATACAATGCCGTTTGTTAAATGTATGTCCCCGTAACGAGAAATTTTGGACCAAAAACGAAATAGAGAACGTCAGATTACCTTTTATGGCTTCAAAATTAAAATTTATTCCTCAATTAGCACTATTTTGATTTGCGATTTAATCAGATCAGAACGAAGACCTTCATCGAATATAACTTTCCCATCCTATTTTTTCCCCAATATTATGTATTATTGTTTTGGGATCAACTATCAATTAAGTTGCTTAATCGATCAAATTATATTATTACTGTATTGAAATTACATAGACCATAACATATTTCTTAGTTCAACTCAATTCATAATTGATAAATCTCGAAGCAGAAACCTCCACGGGGTGAGATTCGGACAATGGTTCATTGTTAAATGAGCATATAATCATTTAACATTCAACTAGCCAATATCTGCTATCTTCCTTCAATTTTCTATCCTTATAATATATTTTTTATTATTTTCGTTGAACAACCCAAAAATTAAGAAACTCGCTCATACGGACACTGATTTAAAAATTACAGAACCAATGTTTGTGCACGACAGCAGCGATATTTTTTTTCTACGCGTTAACAAATGGGTGGTGGCGCGCAGCGCCGGGGGGCTTGCCACCCTCGGGGTTGGCGCGCGGAGCGCGCAGGGGGCGCAGCGCTGAAAACGCGGAGACCCCTAGTAACATGAAATCTCAAATTAAAATATCAACTTTCGGCCGGATGTCTGGGACATCCGAGCCGCTATTCAATTTCTGTTACTCGATAATTATCAAATGTCATTAATCCGACTCGAGCATCGTTTTGATGATCGAGCCCAGGAAATTTTCAAGTTTTGTACATGATTTTGCTGAGACCGCGCTCCACGTGTGCCCAGCCAAGAGCACGATTCAGCGGTTTTTGGCAAAATCTGGAGGGGCGATCGTCGCTGACGACCGGCCGGACGCTCCTGATGGGCGTCAGAATCAATCTTGACGACAATTAATTAAGGAGTCCGAGCTCCCAATCTCCCTAATAAATCTTGCCGACGGTATTTAAATGACAAAGATTCTCCGCCGCGCCGCGACACCGCGATTAACAATACTCAACAATTTTACAAAGTGTCTCCGGACAAATTAAGCTTCAATTTACATATTGTGCACGTTACTGTATCCATAAATATACTGTTTAAAAGGTTTATTTGAGTTATTTTATTTAACTCAAACCCCTTGCACAACAAAGTATGATTTTGTGAGAAAATTCAAGAAATTTTGAAATTCATAAAATTTCAAAGAAGTATGATTTTGTAAAAAAAATTAATAATATTTTGAAATTGTTTTGGAAAACTTTTGTTAACAAATTTAACGTTTGATAGATGTGATGTTTAACCAGTAAAAATTAGTCGTTCTAAATAAAATACTTGAAAAAAATTAAATTTCAAAATTTAAACGTTTATAAAAAAAAAACTACCGATTTTTTTTGGTCTGCGATTTAAGGGGTGATAGGTCAAATCTCCCTCTATAAGACACACCTAGTAGCTAAATGATCTACCGACACCCCAGTCGGTAAAAAAAAAAAAAAAAAAAAAAAAAAAAAAAAAAAAAAAAAATCATATAAAGATGAACGTTGAAATAGGGACAGTGGGACGCTCGTGAATCTGTATGAGCATGAGGAATCTTAAGAGGCAAGACTTTGATGTATACTGTAAGGGGCATTTCAGGTCTCGCTGTTGTACCCACTTTTTATTTGAATTGTTATTAAGAGTGCAAAATGTTTGTATACTTGTGTGGTCGCGCGGAAGAATCGCGTAACTTAACTTTTGAAAAACATGGGAAAAACGCGCTTGCAGTTTTTGATGAATTTCTCTTGTTTTGTAATTTGTCAATTGTTTTAATTAATGTTAAATTGCAATTGATGAATGAAAATATAATGAAAAGACGATAGAGGTAGAAACGTGGCTTTTTCAGCAAGTTTTATCACGATGGCAAGGTATGAGCGTTGATTAGCGTGAAAGCCTGTTAAAAATATTTCTCCGATTTTTTTTTCACGATTTGAGCCGATTATTCGGAAAAATGGGTGGAGTTACGTTGTTTTTGTCGCAAAAATTGACATCAGGGAGATTCCAACTGAAATGTGTGTTGCAATCTCGAGACTGCGATCCTATAGAATGTTTCTGAACTAAAGAAAGTTTCTACTTTCGTTGATTTTTCAATTTTGTTGAGAAGCAGAGTCAGTACTTTTAAAAAGTACCTCATTTCTCCGCGCGAGCACAGACTTAGACTTTACCGAACTTCATGAAATGTGGCATACGTTTGTATAACGTATCATCTGTTATTTGCACCCACGCATTACCTACAATCATCGAGAGTTATGTTTTTTAGGTTAACGACTTCCGCATCCCTTATTTGAGGAAACCGACGGCGCACGCCTCAAAGCAGTGTATTCGTAATTATTTTCGATTTAACGTATTAACGGAATTAAGGTGCAACAACTTTGTGTACTTATTCTCTTATTATAAATTTTTTTTTTTTTTTTTTTTCAAAAAAACTTTCCTTCATTCAAGCTGGAATGATCGAAAAACGAACATAAAAGTGAAAAATAAGAAATAAAAAATATTGGCCAACTCGAGTGAATACGAATATGTAAACATTACGACAAAGGAATATAATTCCTACTCCATTTAACTGTTTAAGGGAAGAAGTGATTATATTCGTTTGTCATAATGTTTCCATATTTTATTTATTCAGGTTGGTTGGATATTTTTCATTTATTATACGCTTTTCTTTACTTTGCAAATTTCGACCTACTCTCGTGGCGTGAATTTGACTGACTTACGCTCAATGTTGTTGGGTGAAACCTTGGAGACCCACGTATTCCCGGTGAGAATACACGGATATGATAGCAAAAAATTGTAGTTGTTGTTGCGTAATAAAAACAGATTTAAGAAATAAAAAACAGACTGAGGCTAACAATTGAACAATGGAATGAAGTTTAGAAAAATGCACAAAAATAAAGAGAAAGATAAGAGAATAGAATAAAAAACCAAGATCTCTTGTGAAACGCCTTTCTTTACTTCACACGATTATTGATAGTCGACTGATAAAACAGGAAATTAAACGTATTAGCAACTTTGAAAAGATTAGAAGGGGCATATCAATAAGATTTGATGTAAGCGCCTCACGCTTTCTTTATGAGAGATCTGTTTCAGAGTCGCTGATACTTTTTATTCCCCGGTTTCCAGTTGATATTTAGTTAAATTTGAAGTCAAATTCTAAGCTTTATGTGAATAAACCGAATAATGAAACAACATTACGTTCATTTTTGCCGTAGATTAGCGACTGAACGTGGCTTATTTTTCGTGATGCTACACCTGTTTGTAAGAAAATTACCTACCTA
>CM036339.1:11707414-11717414 GCA_020615435.1 Telenomus remus | reverse complement strand
CATGAAAGTTGGACTTGAAGTTTAATTTTTCTCACGCTGCATATAATGATTGAAACAAAATCACAGTGATAGTTTTTACACACGGTACGTTGTTTTGTTAATTCTTGCTGTTCGCGTGACTGTATGAAGCGACTGCGACAACCTAAACTAGCGTTTCCAAGGGTAAGGTGGTTGTGCGTCGCGTATAAAGTGTAATCGAGTGGATGACGTTAAATTGCACCATTGAATATGATTTAGAATCTCAAAAATTTATTCAAGCCCGAAATTCCGTCACACTACGTACAATGGTTGAAATAGGATGACGGTTAAATCGTTATAACGCGGTATATCGATTTGTGCAACGTGTTGGCATGAAGCGACTGACACAATCGAACCAATGATTCCAAGAGTGAGGTACGTGAGTGTCACGTACCGAATTTTGGTCGGGAGGATAACGTTAACTTACAAAAAACATAATGAAAAAATAAAATAAACGAATCAATCGAACTTAAAATTACAGAATAAGGTAAGCACTAAGAGAAAAAATTTATATTTACAAGAAAATTTTAAATAAAAAAATGCCGCACTTCTAAATCAATATATCTAAGTCAGTCAACAGAAAATTACTTATTACATAGAAAATGAATTGACCAAAACAAAAACTGTGAAAATCATGTAGACATTGAAAAAAAGTAAACATTGTTTAGAATTTTGTTAAAATGCTTTCGTAATTTTGCAAATACACCGTACAATTTTATTGCAAATGTGTCTCCTTAATTCTTTAAATCGGTGGGACACGCTCGTGATTAGTTAAAAGTAATATGCGATGCAACCTCGTGAAACTTCTTTTCACCCTATAACCCTGCAAAATACTCTACGATTCAAAAGGTAAGGGATAAAGGAAAAAGTCCTAAACTGTAAACTATGCGCCATTCTTTTAGTTAAAATTTTCTTGTGAATATAAATTTTTTTTCTTAGTGCTTATCTTATTCTGTTATTTTAAGTTCGATTAATTTGTTTATTTTAATTTTTTAGTTGGTTTTTTGTAAGTTAAATAAAAGGATTTTAAACAAAAAAATTTTTTTTTTTCCTTGTGAATTCCATCTGTTTGCGTGACTGTATGAAGCGAGTAATATCACCGGACCTAAAGACTCCAAGGGTACGTGCGAGTTGCGTAAATCATCGAATCAGGTAAATACTGACAAATTCAATGAAGAACATAACATTGCAAACTTGCGAAACGATGAAAAGTTTAATTTTTGTCTTACAAAATACATAATAATAATAATGAAGTAAAATCAAAGTTACTCTGTCTTTATGGTACGCGCGAACTGTTATGACCGAAACAAGAGATTTACAAAACTAACTACGTGTGATTCGCGTACGAAAGTGAATGAGATAGATGATGTTAACTTTCGTCATTGAATATTATTTGAATATCCGGAGAAAACGATACAACGATTAGTTTGTATCTAAATACGTATGACACTCGAATAGGTCACAGAGCTCAGTTCTTCGAAAACTATTGACAGTTAGAGTATGAAACGACTGTTACGACCGAAATCGTAGATTTCAAGAGTAAGGTACGTGTGATTGGCGTGAAAAATCGTGTAAGGTGAAAATGTTAATTTTCAATAACGATACAAGTTTTCATTTTCGTAACACTCAATATTTACTGTTGAAACAAAAATTGCACTACTTTTGCTGCATGCGGTACATTCTTTTGAGAATTGAGAAACTAATAATACTAAGTACAAAAAATGCGTTCGTCGCCTACAAAATTGGATCGGGTGCATAACGTGCACAAAAGATCAGAAGTTCAATTCGATCTCCAAAGATACATTATGATTGGATTGAATACAGCGATACTGTTCTGTAATTTGTATTTTTTCTGAAACTGGAGACTACTGGTGAATATTATTTTCATTTCTTGAAAATAATAAAAAAACCTTTATTTTCGTTATACTCTATATATAGTGATCGAACAAACTAGATGTAAAATTGTTCAGAAATGGACCATTGTGTGATTTTCCTACACACGGGTACGGTATGAACCGACCATTTCAATCGAAACTTGAAATTCCTCGTGTTAGGTACGCGTGATTTATGCACAAAATTTAAACATATAAAAAATGACAAGTTTTATCGTGAATTAAAATTCGAAAATTGTAAGATGACTTTCTTTCCTTTTTTTTGTTTTTTTTTTGTTTTTTTTTTGTTTTGTTTTGTTTTGTTTTGTTTTTTTTTTTTTTTTTTGAAGAACACTCAATACATGATAACGTAAGAGAATGACAGTTCGTTCGTTGAATTGAAGTAGGGGAGAGTGCCCACAAGTGAGACGGCTCGAACAGTGAGCCGGTGGGAATAACTTGAAATTTATAGGATGAAAAATGATGAATAAGATTAATTTATCGTCATTTTATAATGATGAACAACAAAGGTCCAAAATTCCAGAACTCGGAATCATATTTCAAATGAGTTATAACAAAGTCGTAATTTTGAACGTCAAAATCGCACTGTCTCACTGTTGGAGTCGTCTCACTTGTGGGCAGTCTCGCCTACATCGTTTTGTAAATCATTTTCATTCGCCTGACATAGGCCGACTCTTATGACCGACACTAGAGGCTACGAGAGCGTTATGTGAAAAATTGAATCAAATGGGAAAAAAATTTAATTTCATCGTGGAATAACATTTGAAATTACGACAATGATGTTCCGTCAGGCTATATTGAATGAAGGTATTGTAATGGCGTTGACATGCGATACATCGTTCTTTAAGTTCTGTACGGACGATCGACGGTTTGAAGTGACTAACTCAACCGAGACTGACGATTCCAAGATGATGGCACGTGTGAGTTTTGTACAAAATTCAATCAGGTTAATAATGTTACGATCACATGTCGGAATAGAAGTAACAATTTAAGAAATGAACAAAAGTTTAATTTTTATCACAACTGACATACTGACCGATGAAATGAAATGAAGGTAATATTGTGGGCATGCGATATATTGTTCTGTAATATCTGCGTGTCCGAGTGTCGCTGTATGCAGCGAGTAACGTGACCAAAACTAGAGATTCGGAGATGTTGATAATGTTAAATTTCATCGAGGAATATGACTTGAAATTTCAAAATCTATACAGTTCAACTGTCGATACACTATACGCGACGGGACGTTGCTTTTTTAATTTAATTCTGTCTTTGGCCGCGAGTTAAATGATGCCAACTTTCGTCGACAATTAGTATTTGAAAATTCGGAAAATATAATAAAATTCTCTATTTATACACGAATATATCACACAGCTGTTGGGATTTTCGCCAAGTGGAGATAATAATTTGATAAAATATAACTGTTTACATTTGGAACATCACCTTGTGAATTCTGTGCTAAGTCATGGAGGATTTGAAACGGCTATTACAACCGAAACTATAGATTTCGAGTGTAAGATACGCGTAAGGTAAATATGTTGAGTTTCAAAGATGATACAAATTCCAAAATTGAAACAGGTGAAGAATGTTGAGTTTCATCGTGAATCAACGTTTGACACTTTAAAATTGACGAAAAGCCTCATTCTTGGAACATTCAATGTATGATAGTTGAAAAAAATGACGGTGCTTTTGTCAAATTGCAGTGCATCGTTTTTCAAATCATTTTCATTCGCGTAACGGTATGAACCGAATATTATATGACCGAAAAATCACAAAATCAAAGCGCAATGTACACGTGTCTTGCGTAGAAAATTAAACTTTGTTAATAATAATACATGTCATTGTTGAATAACATTTAAAATTTGGGAAACGATCAGAAGTTCAATTCGCGTCCTTTCATATATTATGACAAAATTACGTGAAATAATGTTGTTGAAATGTGGAACATTGTTGTCGAAAACTGCCTTGTCGCTTGAAACAAACCGACCGGTAAAGCCGAAACTAGAGGTTTTCAGTGCAAAGTACATGTCTGTTGTGTTCGAAGTTAAATCAAATGGATAAAATTCAATTTCATCGTGAAATGACATTCAAAACTTGAAAAGCGATCAACAGTTAAGTTATTGTGTTTCATTCTTATGCATAATGATTGAATAAAGTTACGATCAAATAGTAGTATTGCAATATCGTTGACATGCGATGCATTGCTTGTTCAGTTCTGTACAAACGCACGTCGGTTTAATGAGACTAACACGGCCGAAACTAAGGATCCCAAGTAAACGGTACGTGTGAGTATCGTACAAAATTCAACCAGGTTAATAACGCTATGTCACATGTTCGAATCTGAGTCAAACTTTGAGATATAAATCAAAGTTCAATTTCCAATACACTCGATATAATGATTGAAATTAAATCACGGTAAGATTGGTGATATGCGATGAATTGTTTTGTAAATTCTGTCCGTCCGGGTGACTGTACGTAAAGAGCAGTGACATAACCGAAACTAGAGATTCCGAGTGGTACATGTACGCGTCGCGTACAAAATTTTCTTCGTACACGGAATGTTGTCGTTTCAATTTTTGTACGGTCGCGTGACGTTATGAAGCAAAAAACATGATCGAAACTAGAGATTCTATTGGTAAGGTACGTGTGTTGTGCTTACAACATTCAATCAAGAAAATCATGCAGAATTTCGGCACGAAGTATCGTTTTTAGAATTTGAAAAATGATTCAAACTTTAACTTTCGTTATACTGCAATCACGGTAAACTTAACATCCCGAGAGTAAGGTGCGCGTGAGTGACGTGCAAATACAAATCAATGTTAAATTTAATGACAGAATAAGATTGAAAAATTTCAAAATGATAAAAAGTCTAATCCACGTTACACTGTATTCAATGATTAAATCAAATCACGGTATGGTTCTATGAATAAAAAAGGACAACCTAAAATGAAGAAATAACATCACAGCGTAGAACGCAAAAAATTATCATGAATCGTAGCTTTTCAGGTTTAAAGCTCGAATTTCACGGCGCTTTCGTTTATGTGTGAATTCAGTCAATTCTATTCAATTCACGTGACGGTGTGAACCGACTATCATGACCGAAACCTGAGATTCTGAGAGTAAGGTACGCGCGCTTTGCAAAGAGAATGTAATCAAGCGGATCGTATTGAATTCCGTCACGGAATATCGTTTGACGTTCGAAAAATGCTTACGAAAAACGTATCATTCAATAGAAAATATTTCGATTTGTTTTTAAATTAAGCGCTTTTCATTACTTTTACATCGGAGCATCAAATCTTCTGGAATTAAGATAACCGCCTTCAACCCAATGCAAACGAATGTAACTTTGAAGGCATACATATTCTTTGTAGATGAGTAACAAAAACCGATTTTTAATGAAAAGTGCTCGGAATTTTTTACTTTTTCAGTAATCAGTAACGAGTTACGTTAATATCCGTTAAATAATAATATTAAAAAAAAAAAAAATATAATGTTTTCAAGAAACGCTTTTCCTTACTCCAATACATTGATCAGTAGTGAAAACACAATAAATACTAATTTAATTCGCCGTTTACCCGTGCTTCGACGTTGAAATCACGATCAATGAAACGAATAAAATTTATCAGCTATTTTTAACTCAAAACGTGAACGATTCGGAGGGAAATCGCTCGAAATGAATGGTCCATTTGTTATTTTCTTTAACCTTTCAATTGGCCGTTCCCAATTTTATTTCAGACACAAAACGCAGCTCCAATTAGTTGCGTCAGTTTGTGGATCTACGACTAGAGTCTTCGTTCTGATTTTATATTCGCGAAAGTGCGCACTCAGTGCGCCTCGGATACTCGGGTGTTAGGCAGACAATGTCGGAAAAATTTCCATAGGGACAGTTGGAATCTCGCAAATCTCTAGCAGTACAACGCATTTTGGAACAAAAGGCCTTGATCTACCCTGGGAGAGTCATGGTTCAGTCCGCCGTCTATCAGCGCGCTTTGACATTGAACTTTTTTGATATTGCAAATTGGTGCTCGTTGGGTCGATTCTTATACTCTACAAGTACGCAACGTTGAGCTAAAAGTTAATTGAAATGCAAGCGCGAAAAAATCACAAACGATTTAAAAGAAGTTCGACCATAATTGATAACATCTTGTTTGATATTTTTTTCTATTTTCATAGTACTCATTGGCCGTTCAAGATCATACTTTGACGGTGAGATTCCAAGAGTCAGGCAGACCGATTTAGAAAAAGTTTTGGGGGGTTAAAACAGTGACCGAAAAACGGTTACGGTCACGGTTTTAAAAGTTGGTGTTCCTTAGCGGTTGCGTTTGAAACGGTTAAAAACCGGTCATATGTGTTTTGATGACTCATTGCAAAAAAAAAATGATAAAAAGATTGAACCAATAAGAAAAAAAGTATTAAAACAATAACAAAGGACACAAATCGAGAAATGAAGTTCATGGTTGGTGCGTCTTATGCAGTTTGCTATTGTTTTCAGACGAAAACGTGATTTTTAATAATGAATTTTTCAATGAAATTAACAAAAAATTTAGAACATGTGGAAACCCTGAAAAAAAAAAAAAAAAAAAAAAACAAAACAAAACAAAACAAAAAACGATTAAAACCGATAACCGTTTCATTTTGGTTATCGGGTACAATTTTTTGCTCGACTTGAAAATAACAGTTTCGCTTGCGGTTACTGTTTTTGAAAATGAATCGATCTTAATCGGTTTTCGGTTACGGTTACGGTTACTTATAATGTTTTAACCCCTGAAAAATTTAATAAGGACAGTCGGAATCACGCGGATCTCCTGTAGAATGTCGCTTCTTGAAAGAGAAGACCTTGACCTACCTTGGGCGAGACATAATTTCGTCCGCCGTCTGGCCGAGCGCTTAAGTATCAAAACCCGTTTGAATTTTGAAGTGGTTGTTGGGTCAATTCTTGAATACTTTTTGCTTGTACGTCAAGTTGAGATGAAAGGGCACTAGAATGCGAGCGCAACAAAACCATTATCTCTTAGTGATTCCTATGAAAATACACGATTCACGATTTCTTTTTGTTTTTTGTTTGTTTGTTTTTTTTTTTTTTTTATTATATATTTTGTATTAATTGGTCTTTCAAAGTCGTATTTCAACGGAGATTGAAGCTCTTGGTCGTTGCTCTGAATTGTGGATCTTCAATATTTTGTTAGTTGATGGTACTGCCAATTCACTTTTCCTCTGCGACTTGGATGAAAAAAAAAAAAAAAAAAAAAAAAAAAAAATAGGGACAGTTGGAATGACGTCAATTCCTTTTTTCGCGTCGTTTTACATAAGAAGATATCTTTATTCTTCCTATGAGAGTCAAATTTTTTTCCGCCGTCCACCCGCGCATGAATTTTTAATAATAATACTTTTTCATGGTTTGTTATGTGTACCTTCGCAGCTCTGATTTAAATTTCTTTCTTCAGATCAAAATTTCCCATGTACGTAGAGCTTACAAGACATAGTACTGCGAAGTGCAAGTGCGCAAAAATATTAAACTACTAGCTGAACTCCCTCGCTTCGCTCGGGCGTCAGCTTCGCTGCACTATATGAATTAGTTAAGGTTTTTTTCGGAATTGTTTGGAAATAACACGATATAAACACGACTGGATGAAAAGTCATAATGAATCAAAAACAAAATAACGATTGAATTGCGAACTTGAGAAAATATTTCAAAATTATTCTCATACTTACGTTTGTTTATTAATAAGAAACGGAGGATGGTAATTTTACAGAATATAAAACGTAAAATTACGTTTTCGAACTCTATTTATAATGCCTTATGTATTGTGTTCACGAAAAATTTGAAAATTTTCAAAAAACTGAAATAATGTTTTTCCAATTTTCTCCGAAAAAAAAAAAAAAAAAAAAAAACTTAAAACATTGATTTCTAATGTAGCCCACATTAATTCTGAGAAACCAAAGAATCACCCTGATGCGTTGAAATCATTTCCGAACGCTTCGTTCAGGCGTGATGCTCAGACAAACAAACAAACAAACAAACAAACAAACAAACAAACAAACAAACAAACAAAGATATTCTATTCTCAGTATTATTATAGTAGTAGGATAATTTATCGGCTGTGCAAATCCGAAAAAAAAAACACGTTTCAACCGAAAAATATTCGAAAATGATAATTGGTTGCAATACAATAATTTGTATTGTTTCTTGTTGCATGAATTCTTTGTTCACTTTCTTATTCCGTACGAGTGCATACTAACCTCATCGCCGCGTCTTAACTTTTCATGATCTATTCTGGAAGAGACATATTTTATCCCGCAGCGTGTCCGCGCTTCGACGTTCAACCTTTACAGATTTTTTTACATTTGCGCTTGTTGGTCCCGCAAAACATACGTATGAAAAAAAAAAAAAAAAAAAAAAAAAAAAAAAAAAAAAAATCATATAAAGATGAAAGTTGAAATAGGGACAGTAGGACACTCGTGAATCTGTATGAGCATGAGGAATCTTAAGAGGCAAGACTTTGATGTATACTGTAAGGGGCATTTCAGGTCTCGCTGTTGTACCCACTTTTTATTTGAATTGTTATTAAGAGTGCAAAATGTTTGTATACTTGTGTGGTCGCGCGGAAGAATCGCGTAACTTAACTTTTGAAAAACATGGGAAAAACGCGCTTGCAGTTTTTGATGAATTTCTCTTGTTTTGTAATTTGTCAATTGTTTTAATTAATGTTAAATTGCAATTGATGAATGAAAATATAATGAAAAGACGATAGAGGTAGAAACGTGGCTTTTTCAGCAAGTTTTATCACGATGGCAAGGTATGAGCGTTGATTAGCGTGAAAGCCTGTTAAAAATATTTCTCCGATTTTTTTTTCACGATTTGAGCCGATTATTCGGAAAAATGGGTGGAGTTACGTTGTTTTTGTCGCAAAAATTGACATCAGGGAGATTCCAACTGAAATGTGTGTTGCAATCTCGAGACTGCGATCCTATAGAATGTTTCTGAACTAAAGAAAGTTTCTACTTTCGTTGATTTTTCAATTTTGTTGAGAAGCAGAGTCAGTACTTTTAAAAAGTACCTCATTTCTCCGCGCGAGCACAGACTTAGACTTTACCGAACTTCATGAAATGTGGCATACGTTTGTATAACGTATCATCTGTTATTTGCACCCACGCATTACCTACAATCATCGAGAGTTATGTTTTTTAGGTTAACGACTTCCGCATCCCTTATTTGAGGAAACCGACGGCGCACGCCTCAAAGCAGTGTATTCGTAATTATTTTCGATTTAACGTATTAACGGAATTAAGGTGCAACAACTTTGTGTACTTATTCTCTTATTATAAATTTTTTTTTTTTTTTTTTTTTCAAAAAAACTTTCCTTCATTCAAGCTGGAATGATCGAAAAACGAACATAAAAGTGAAAAATAAGAAATAAAAAATATTGGCCAACTCGAGTGAATACGAATATGTAAACATTACGACAAAGGAATATAATTCCTACTCCATTTAACTGTTTAAGGGAAGAAGTGATTATATTCGTTTGTCATAATGTTTCCATATTTTATTTATTCAGGTTGGTTGGATATTTTTCATTTATTATACGCTTTTCTTTACTTTGCAAATTTCGACCTACTCTCGTGGCGTGAATTTGACTGACTTACGCTCAATGTTGTTGGGTGAAACCTTGGAGACCCACGTATTCCCGGTGAGAATACACGGATATGATAGCAAAAAATTGTAGTTGTTGTTGCGTAATAAAAACAGATTTAAGAAATAAAAAACAGACTGAGGCTAACAATTGAACAATGGAATGAAGTTTAGAAAAATGCACAAAAATAAAGAGAAAGATAAGAGAATAGAATAAAAAACCAAGATCTCTTGTGAAACGCCTTTCTTTACTTCACACGATTATTGATAGTCGACTGATAAAACAGGAAATTAAACGTATTAGCAACTTTGAAAAGATTAGAAGGGGCATATCAATAAGATTTGATGTAAGCGCCTCACGCTTTCTTTATGAGAGATCTGTTTCAGAGTCGCTGATACTTTTTATTCCCCGGTTTCCAGTTGATATTTAGTTAAATTTGAAGTCAAATTCTAAGCTTTATGT
>CM036339.1:11687414-11699914 GCA_020615435.1 Telenomus remus | reverse complement strand
AAATGAACGGTGGACGGGCTTTCACCCGCCACCGATTGGTTTTGATCTAATAAAAGCATTCCTTCCATCTCTGGTCGGAACTCTGGTTTGCATGTATTAGCTCTAGAATTACCACAGTTATCCAAGTAAATGTTGGTACGATCTAAGGAACCATAACTGATTTAATGAGCCATTCGCGGTTTCACCTTAATTCGGCATGTACTGAGACATGCATGGCTTAATCTTTGAGACAAGCATATGACTACTGGCAGGATCAACCAGGGAGCATTGATTGGCGCGGCTGACTAGAATCGGCAACGCGCGATCGCGTCTTGACGACACGACAGAGCGAGACTGATTCAAGCACAGCACGCACACGACAGTGCATTATATTTTTGTGCTACCGAATCATTGACTGATACGGTGCGCTGTCGGGCTCACACACCGGTGATTTAACCCGACGAAACACTTGGTTCTCTCAACGGTGCTCGATGATCGTCGTCACTGCTAGTGAAGCAACAAGATCGAGCACCGCGAAAGGTGTTTCGAAACGACATTGAGTCAGCGTGATGCGCCAGGGCGCATCACACGAAACAAAATGTTTCAATAACATTCAATTCAATACTCTAACGTTATATTGTGTATTACACAAGTTAACGTCGTGTTTCGAACGAAGTCGCGGACGACCTCGCTCTCGAGAATTATTCTCGTACGTTCGATATTGTGAGAATTCTCGCTCGGTACGGAGTGAGTCAATGCTCAGTAGGTGTGCGTAACTTAGTCAAATAAACTAAAGTGTGCACGAGATCTGATCGCTGCAGAGCGGCTGCCACACGATGGGTCAATTGGTCAGAGACGCTAACCCGTGGCGATGCTGTGTCATGCGGAGACAGAACGAACGCGCATTCCAAGCGCGGGGATCTAACCTAATCCATGCCGTTCCCGCACCTTCCGGCGCTATCGCGTCGCGCGCGAAACAACGCAAGCATCATGCTCGAAAATAAGCGAATTGAACACTAAGAAGATTCAATTGAATAGTTTGTTAACAAACTCTACTCATTCTATGTATAACAATTTTTTTTATTTTCGCACAGCCTGCGAGTCCTTGTTGTTATTAATATTTTCTTTCTCTCATAATTTTCTCATTCTTTCAATCATCTGATTTTTATTTTCGTTTTATTTCATTTTTACATTATTATAACTATTATTATCATTATAACTATTATTATTATTATTACTATTATTATTACTATTATTATTATTATTATTATTATTATTATTATTATTATTATTATCATTAGTATTATTATTATTATTATTATAATTATTATTATTACTTCGTTTTGTGTAATTAAATTGTTGTTCAAGTTAACGTCAATGTTTTTCGTGATATTATTGATGAAATGACGCGAAACTTATTTGAAAATTGACAACATACCAGTGTTTCTTTTCCTTGTTTTGGTCACTTACGTACATGGCCATTTACGTTTAATTTTCATCGCATATCTTGTTTCATTGAATTCTGTCTGTTCTTGTGACAGTAATAAACGGCTATTACGACTGAAACTACGAAACTTTAAGATTGACACAGGTCCGCATTGCGTCAAAAGTGTAATCGAGTGAATAATGTTTCAATTTGTCCCGGAATAATTTTTATTTTTGACTTACGATCACAAGGTTGCATTTCAGTCGCACTTTATTTATAATTAATGATAGAAATCACGGTACGTTCCTTCAAATTCAATATATTTTTTTGTAGATGCTGTCTTGTCGCTTGACGACATGAACCGACTGACGTATCCGAAACTAGAGATTCTAATAGTGAGGTACGCGCTTATCGCGTAGACAATGTAATCAAGCAGGTAATGTTGAATCTTGTCTCTGATCGCGTCATTTCAGATTTAAAAAGTGTTTAACCGTTCAATTTAGGTCGAGCTATATTCAATGACCGAAAAAGTCACAGTTCACAGTATTCTCTAGTTGCGGAATGTTGTTGTGTTGATTGTGTCTCGTCGCGTTACGGCATGAAGTGACTGACGCAAGCGAAACTAGAGGTTCGAATTGTAAAGTACGCGCTTATTGCGCGTAAAATGTAATCAAGTGGATAACGCTCAATTTCGTTTCGAAACATAATTCACAATTTCAGGAGTTAAGTTTTCGTAACACTATGTGCAATAATTGCTGAGAATCTCGGTACTTATGTTTACGTGCGTTATACCGTTGTCAAGCATCACGTTTCAAAATAACAAACATGATTCATTTTTTCCCGTACAATCTGCGAGTACGCCACTAAGCTTTCGCGCTACAAACGAACGAATGAATTCCAATGGACTTTTTTGCCACAATTTTCTCCGTTCTTTTGTGTCGTTCTCTGTTGTGTCATCGAAAATGAATCGAAATTTACGGGTAAATTACTCATTCCTCGGATTTCTCTTAGTTTTTGTTATTATTCGAAAATTGCAAACGAAAGCGCAATGAACAAAGAAAAATTGTATATAAAGTAAAAGTGTTTTTTTTTCAAAAACGAAAAAAAATCTAATCACGACGTAAGTCGTTGAAGGTTGACGAATGTCATAGCAGTTTCTATGACGAGTCGACGAATTATCAGCACTACGGCGATTACTCGTAACATGAAAGTTGGACTTGAAGTTTAATTTTTCTCACGCTGCATATAATGATTGAAACAAAATCACAGTGATAGTTTTTACACACGGTACGTTGTTTTGTTAATTCTTGCTGTTCGCGTGACTGTATGAAGCGACTGCGACAACCTAAACTAGCGTTTCCAAGGGTAAGGTGGTTGTGCGTCGCGTATAAAGTGTAATCGAGTGGATGACGTTAAATTGCACCATTGAATATGATTTAGAATCTCAAAAATTTATTCAAGCCCGAAATTCCGTCACACTACGTACAATGGTTGAAATAGGATGACGGTTAAATCGTTATAACGCGGTATATCGATTTGTGCAACGTGTTGGCATGAAGCGACTGACACAATCGAACCAATGATTCCAAGAGTGAGGTACGTGAGTGTCACGTACCGAATTTTGGTCGGGAGGATAACGTTAACTTACAAAAAACATAATGAAAAAATAAAATAAACGAATCAATCGAACTTAAAATTACAGAATAAGGTAAGCACTAAGAGAAAAAATTTATATTTACAAGAAAATTTTAAATAAAAAAATGCCGCACTTCTAAATCAATATATCTAAGTCAGTCAACAGAAAATTACTTATTACATAGAAAATGAATTGACCAAAACAAAAACTGTGAAAATCATGTAGACATTGAAAAAAAGTAAACATTGTTTAGAATTTTGTTAAAATGCTTTCGTAATTTTGCAAATACACCGTACAATTTTATTGCAAATGTGTCTCCTTAATTCTTTAAATCGGTGGGACACGCTCGTGATTAGTTAAAAGTAATATGCGATGCAACCTCGTGAAACTTCTTTTCACCCTATAACCCTGCAAAATACTCTACGATTCAAAAGGTAAGGGATAAAGGAAAAAGTCCTAAACTGTAAACTATGCGCCATTCTTTTAGTTAAAATTTTCTTGTGAATATAAATTTTTTTTCTTAGTGCTTATCTTATTCTGTTATTTTAAGTTCGATTAATTTGTTTATTTTAATTTTTTAGTTGGTTTTTTGTAAGTTAAATAAAAGGATTTTAAACAAAAAAATTTTTTTTTTTCCTTGTGAATTCCATCTGTTTGCGTGACTGTATGAAGCGAGTAATATCACCGGACCTAAAGACTCCAAGGGTACGTGCGAGTTGCGTAAATCATCGAATCAGGTAAATACTGACAAATTCAATGAAGAACATAACATTGCAAACTTGCGAAACGATGAAAAGTTTAATTTTTGTCTTACAAAATACATAATAATAATAATGAAGTAAAATCAAAGTTACTCTGTCTTTATGGTACGCGCGAACTGTTATGACCGAAACAAGAGATTTACAAAACTAACTACGTGTGATTCGCGTACGAAAGTGAATGAGATAGATGATGTTAACTTTCGTCATTGAATATTATTTGAATATCCGGAGAAAACGATACAACGATTAGTTTGTATCTAAATACGTATGACACTCGAATAGGTCACAGAGCTCAGTTCTTCGAAAACTATTGACAGTTAGAGTATGAAACGACTGTTACGACCGAAATCGTAGATTTCAAGAGTAAGGTACGTGTGATTGGCGTGAAAAATCGTGTAAGGTGAAAATGTTAATTTTCAATAACGATACAAGTTTTCATTTTCGTAACACTCAATATTTACTGTTGAAACAAAAATTGCACTACTTTTGCTGCATGCGGTACATTCTTTTGAGAATTGAGAAACTAATAATACTAAGTACAAAAAATGCGTTCGTCGCCTACAAAATTGGATCGGGTGCATAACGTGCACAAAAGATCAGAAGTTCAATTCGATCTCCAAAGATACATTATGATTGGATTGAATACAGCGATACTGTTCTGTAATTTGTATTTTTTCTGAAACTGGAGACTACTGGTGAATATTATTTTCATTTCTTGAAAATAATAAAAAAACCTTTATTTTCGTTATACTCTATATATAGTGATCGAACAAACTAGATGTAAAATTGTTCAGAAATGGACCATTGTGTGATTTTCCTACACACGGGTACGGTATGAACCGACCATTTCAATCGAAACTTGAAATTCCTCGTGTTAGGTACGCGTGATTTATGCACAAAATTTAAACATATAAAAAATGACAAGTTTTATCGTGAATTAAAATTCGAAAATTGTAAGATGACTTTCTTTCCTTTTTTTTGTTTTTTTTTTGTTTTTTTTTTGTTTTGTTTTGTTTTGTTTTGTTTTTTTTTTTTTTTTTGAAGAACACTCAATACATGATAACGTAAGAGAATGACAGTTCGTTCGTTGAATTGAAGTAGGGGAGAGTGCCCACAAGTGAGACGGCTCGAACAGTGAGCCGGTGGGAATAACTTGAAATTTATAGGATGAAAAATGATGAATAAGATTAATTTATCGTCATTTTATAATGATGAACAACAAAGGTCCAAAATTCCAGAACTCGGAATCATATTTCAAATGAGTTATAACAAAGTCGTAATTTTGAACGTCAAAATCGCACTGTCTCACTGTTGGAGTCGTCTCACTTGTGGGCAGTCTCGCCTACATCGTTTTGTAAATCATTTTCATTCGCCTGACATAGGCCGACTCTTATGACCGACACTAGAGGCTACGAGAGCGTTATGTGAAAAATTGAATCAAATGGGAAAAAAATTTAATTTCATCGTGGAATAACATTTGAAATTACGACAATGATGTTCCGTCAGGCTATATTGAATGAAGGTATTGTAATGGCGTTGACATGCGATACATCGTTCTTTAAGTTCTGTACGGACGATCGACGGTTTGAAGTGACTAACTCAACCGAGACTGACGATTCCAAGATGATGGCACGTGTGAGTTTTGTACAAAATTCAATCAGGTTAATAATGTTACGATCACATGTCGGAATAGAAGTAACAATTTAAGAAATGAACAAAAGTTTAATTTTTATCACAACTGACATACTGACCGATGAAATGAAATGAAGGTAATATTGTGGGCATGCGATATATTGTTCTGTAATATCTGCGTGTCCGAGTGTCGCTGTATGCAGCGAGTAACGTGACCAAAACTAGAGATTCGGAGATGTTGATAATGTTAAATTTCATCGAGGAATATGACTTGAAATTTCAAAATCTATACAGTTCAACTGTCGATACACTATACGCGACGGGACGTTGCTTTTTTAATTTAATTCTGTCTTTGGCCGCGAGTTAAATGATGCCAACTTTCGTCGACAATTAGTATTTGAAAATTCGGAAAATATAATAAAATTCTCTATTTATACACGAATATATCACACAGCTGTTGGGATTTTCGCCAAGTGGAGATAATAATTTGATAAAATATAACTGTTTACATTTGGAACATCACCTTGTGAATTCTGTGCTAAGTCATGGAGGATTTGAAACGGCTATTACAACCGAAACTATAGATTTCGAGTGTAAGATACGCGTAAGGTAAATATGTTGAGTTTCAAAGATGATACAAATTCCAAAATTGAAACAGGTGAAGAATGTTGAGTTTCATCGTGAATCAACGTTTGACACTTTAAAATTGACGAAAAGCCTCATTCTTGGAACATTCAATGTATGATAGTTGAAAAAAATGACGGTGCTTTTGTCAAATTGCAGTGCATCGTTTTTCAAATCATTTTCATTCGCGTAACGGTATGAACCGAATATTATATGACCGAAAAATCACAAAATCAAAGCGCAATGTACACGTGTCTTGCGTAGAAAATTAAACTTTGTTAATAATAATACATGTCATTGTTGAATAACATTTAAAATTTGGGAAACGATCAGAAGTTCAATTCGCGTCCTTTCATATATTATGACAAAATTACGTGAAATAATGTTGTTGAAATGTGGAACATTGTTGTCGAAAACTGCCTTGTCGCTTGAAACAAACCGACCGGTAAAGCCGAAACTAGAGGTTTTCAGTGCAAAGTACATGTCTGTTGTGTTCGAAGTTAAATCAAATGGATAAAATTCAATTTCATCGTGAAATGACATTCAAAACTTGAAAAGCGATCAACAGTTAAGTTATTGTGTTTCATTCTTATGCATAATGATTGAATAAAGTTACGATCAAATAGTAGTATTGCAATATCGTTGACATGCGATGCATTGCTTGTTCAGTTCTGTACAAACGCACGTCGGTTTAATGAGACTAACACGGCCGAAACTAAGGATCCCAAGTAAACGGTACGTGTGAGTATCGTACAAAATTCAACCAGGTTAATAACGCTATGTCACATGTTCGAATCTGAGTCAAACTTTGAGATATAAATCAAAGTTCAATTTCCAATACACTCGATATAATGATTGAAATTAAATCACGGTAAGATTGGTGATATGCGATGAATTGTTTTGTAAATTCTGTCCGTCCGGGTGACTGTACGTAAAGAGCAGTGACATAACCGAAACTAGAGATTCCGAGTGGTACATGTACGCGTCGCGTACAAAATTTTCTTCGTACACGGAATGTTGTCGTTTCAATTTTTGTACGGTCGCGTGACGTTATGAAGCAAAAAACATGATCGAAACTAGAGATTCTATTGGTAAGGTACGTGTGTTGTGCTTACAACATTCAATCAAGAAAATCATGCAGAATTTCGGCACGAAGTATCGTTTTTAGAATTTGAAAAATGATTCAAACTTTAACTTTCGTTATACTGCAATCACGGTAAACTTAACATCCCGAGAGTAAGGTGCGCGTGAGTGACGTGCAAATACAAATCAATGTTAAATTTAATGACAGAATAAGATTGAAAAATTTCAAAATGATAAAAAGTCTAATCCACGTTACACTGTATTCAATGATTAAATCAAATCACGGTATGGTTCTATGAATAAAAAAGGACAACCTAAAATGAAGAAATAACATCACAGCGTAGAACGCAAAAAATTATCATGAATCGTAGCTTTTCAGGTTTAAAGCTCGAATTTCACGGCGCTTTCGTTTATGTGTGAATTCAGTCAATTCTATTCAATTCACGTGACGGTGTGAACCGACTATCATGACCGAAACCTGAGATTCTGAGAGTAAGGTACGCGCGCTTTGCAAAGAGAATGTAATCAAGCGGATCGTATTGAATTCCGTCACGGAATATCGTTTGACGTTCGAAAAATGCTTACGAAAAACGTATCATTCAATAGAAAATATTTCGATTTGTTTTTAAATTAAGCGCTTTTCATTACTTTTACATCGGAGCATCAAATCTTCTGGAATTAAGATAACCGCCTTCAACCCAATGCAAACGAATGTAACTTTGAAGGCATACATATTCTTTGTAGATGAGTAACAAAAACCGATTTTTAATGAAAAGTGCTCGGAATTTTTTACTTTTTCAGTAATCAGTAACGAGTTACGTTAATATCCGTTAAATAATAATATTAAAAAAAAAAAAAATATAATGTTTTCAAGAAACGCTTTTCCTTACTCCAATACATTGATCAGTAGTGAAAACACAATAAATACTAATTTAATTCGCCGTTTACCCGTGCTTCGACGTTGAAATCACGATCAATGAAACGAATAAAATTTATCAGCTATTTTTAACTCAAAACGTGAACGATTCGGAGGGAAATCGCTCGAAATGAATGGTCCATTTGTTATTTTCTTTAACCTTTCAATTGGCCGTTCCCAATTTTATTTCAGACACAAAACGCAGCTCCAATTAGTTGCGTCAGTTTGTGGATCTACGACTAGAGTCTTCGTTCTGATTTTATATTCGCGAAAGTGCGCACTCAGTGCGCCTCGGATACTCGGGTGTTAGGCAGACAATGTCGGAAAAATTTCCATAGGGACAGTTGGAATCTCGCAAATCTCTAGCAGTACAACGCATTTTGGAACAAAAGGCCTTGATCTACCCTGGGAGAGTCATGGTTCAGTCCGCCGTCTATCAGCGCGCTTTGACATTGAACTTTTTTGATATTGCAAATTGGTGCTCGTTGGGTCGATTCTTATACTCTACAAGTACGCAACGTTGAGCTAAAAGTTAATTGAAATGCAAGCGCGAAAAAATCACAAACGATTTAAAAGAAGTTCGACCATAATTGATAACATCTTGTTTGATATTTTTTTCTATTTTCATAGTACTCATTGGCCGTTCAAGATCATACTTTGACGGTGAGATTCCAAGAGTCAGGCAGACCGATTTAGAAAAAGTTTTGGGGGGTTAAAACAGTGACCGAAAAACGGTTACGGTCACGGTTTTAAAAGTTGGTGTTCCTTAGCGGTTGCGTTTGAAACGGTTAAAAACCGGTCATATGTGTTTTGATGACTCATTGCAAAAAAAAAATGATAAAAAGATTGAACCAATAAGAAAAAAAGTATTAAAACAATAACAAAGGACACAAATCGAGAAATGAAGTTCATGGTTGGTGCGTCTTATGCAGTTTGCTATTGTTTTCAGACGAAAACGTGATTTTTAATAATGAATTTTTCAATGAAATTAACAAAAAATTTAGAACATGTGGAAACCCTGAAAAAAAAAAAAAAAAAAAACAAAACAAAACAAAACAAAAAACGATTAAAACCGATAACCGTTTCATTTTGGTTATCGGGTACAATTTTTTGCTCGACTTGAAAATAACAGTTTCGCTTGCGGTTACTGTTTTTGAAAATGAATCGATCTTAATCGGTTTTCGGTTACGGTTACGGTTACTTATAATGTTTTAACCCCTGAAAAATTTAATAAGGACAGTCGGAATCACGCGGATCTCCTGTAGAATGTCGCTTCTTGAAAGAGAAGACCTTGACCTACCTTGGGCGAGACATAATTTCGTCCGCCGTCTGGCCGAGCGCTTAAGTATCAAAACCCGTTTGAATTTTGAAGTGGTTGTTGGGTCAATTCTTGAATACTTTTTGCTTGTACGTCAAGTTGAGATGAAAGGGCACTAGAATGCGAGCGCAACAAAACCATTATCTCTTAGTGATTCCTATGAAAATACACGATTCACGATTTCTTTTTGTTTTTTGTTTGTTTGTTTTTTTTTTTTTTTTATTATATATTTTGTATTAATTGGTCTTTCAAAGTCGTATTTCAACGGAGATTGAAGCTCTTGGTCGTTGCTCTGAATTGTGGATCTTCAATATTTTGTTAGTTGATGGTACTGCCAATTCACTTTTCCTCTGCGACTTGGATGAAAAAAAAAAAAAAAAAAAAAAAAAAAAAATAGGGACAGTTGGAATGACGTCAATTCCTTTTTTCGCGTCGTTTTACATAAGAAGATATCTTTATTCTTCCTATGAGAGTCAAATTTTTTTCCGCCGTCCACCCGCGCATGAATTTTTAATAATAATACTTTTTCATGGTTTGTTATGTGTACCTTCGCAGCTCTGATTTAAATTTCTTTCTTCAGATCAAAATTTCCCATGTACGTAGAGCTTACAAGACATAGTACTGCGAAGTGCAAGTGCGCAAAAATATTAAACTACTAGCTGAACTCCCTCGCTTCGCTCGGGCGTCAGCTTCGCTGCACTATATGAATTAGTTAAGGTTTTTTTCGGAATTGTTTGGAAATAACACGATATAAACACGACTGGATGAAAAGTCATAATGAATCAAAAACAAAATAACGATTGAATTGCGAACTTGAGAAAATATTTCAAAATTATTCTCATACTTACGTTTGTTTATTAATAAGAAACGGAGGATGGTAATTTTACAGAATATAAAACGTAAAATTACGTTTTCGAACTCTATTTATAATGCCTTATGTATTGTGTTCACGAAAAATTTGAAAATTTTCAAAAAACTGAAATAATGTTTTTCCAATTTTCTCCGAAAAAAAAAAAAAAAAAAAAAAACTTAAAACATTGATTTCTAATGTAGCCCACATTAATTCTGAGAAACCAAAGAATCACCCTGATGCGTTGAAATCATTTCCGAACGCTTCGTTCAGGCGTGATGCTCAGACAAACAAACAAACAAACAAACAAACAAACAAACAAACAAACAAACAAACAAAGATATTCTATTCTCAGTATTATTATAGTAGTAGGATAATTTATCGGCTGTGCAAATCCGAAAAAAAAAACACGTTTCAACCGAAAAATATTCGAAAATGATAATTGGTTGCAATACAATAATTTGTATTGTTTCTTGTTGCATGAATTCTTTGTTCACTTTCTTATTCCGTACGAGTGCATACTAACCTCATCGCCGCGTCTTAACTTTTCATGATCTATTCTGGAAGAGACATATTTTATCCCGCAGCGTGTCCGCGCTTCGACGTTCAACCTTTACAGATTTTTTTACATTTGCGCTTGTTGGTCCCGCAAAACATACGTATGAAAAAAAAAAAAAAAAAAAAAAAAAAAAAAAAAAAAAAAAATCATATAAAGATGAAAGTTGAAATAGGGACAGTAGGACACTCGTGAATCTGTATGAGCATGAGGAATCTTAAGAGGCAAGACTTTGATGTATACTGTAAGGGGCATTTCAGGTCTCGCTGTTGTACCCACTTTTTATTTGAATTGTTATTAAGAGTGCAAAATGTTTGTATACTTGTGTGGTCGCGCGGAAGAATCGCGTAACTTAACTTTTGAAAAACATGGGAAAAACGCGCTTGCAGTTTTTGATGAATTTCTCTTGTTTTGTAATTTGTCAATTGTTTTAATTAATGTTAAATTGCAATTGATGAATGAAAATATAATGAAAAGACGATAGAGGTAGAAACGTGGCTTTTTCAGCAAGTTTTATCACGATGGCAAGGTATGAGCGTTGATTAGCGTGAAAGCCTGTTAAAAATATTTCTCCGATTTTTTTTTCACGATTTGAGCCGATTATTCGGAAAAATGGGTGGAGTTACGTTGTTTTTGTCGCAAAAATTGACATCAGGGAGATTCCAACTGAAATGTGTGTTGCAATCTCGAGACTGCGATCCTATAGAATGTTTCTGAACTAAAGAAAGTTTCTACTTTCGTTGATTTTTCAATTTTGTTGAGAAGCAGAGTCAGTACTTTTAAAAAGTACCTCATTTCTCCGCGCGAGCACAGACTTAGACTTTACCGAACTTCATGAAATGTGGCATACGTTTGTATAACGTATCATCTGTTATTTGCACCCACGCATTACCTACAATCATCGAGAGTTATGTTTTTTAGGTTAACGACTTCCGCATCCCTTATTTGAGGAAACCGACGGCGCACGCCTCAAAGCAGTGTATTCGTAATTATTTTCGATTTAACGTATTAACGGAATTAAGGTGCAACAACTTTGTGTACTTATTCTCTTATTATAAATTTTTTTTTTTTTTTTTTTTTCAAAAAAACTTTCCTTCATTCAAGCTGGAATGATCGAAAAACGAACATAAAAGTGAAAAATAAGAAATAAAAAATATTGGCCAACTCGAGTGAATACGAATATGTAAACATTACGACAAAGGAATATAATTCCTACTCCATTTAACTGTTTAAGGGAAGAAGTGATTATATTCGTTTGTCATAATGTTTCCATATTTTATTTATTCAGGTTGGTTGGATATTTTTCATTTATTATACGCTTTTCTTTACTTTGCAAATTTCGACCTACTCTCGTGGCGTGAATTTGACTGACTTACGCTCAATGTTGTTGGGTGAAACCTTGGAGACCCACGTATTCCCGGTGAGAATACACGGATATGATAGCAAAAAATTGTAGTTGTTGTTGCGTAATAAAAACAGATTTAAGAAATAAAAAACAGACTGAGGCTAACAATTGAACAATGGAATGAAGTTTAGAAAAATGCACAAAAATAAAGAGAAAGATAAGAGAATAGAATAAAAAACCAAGATCTCTTGTGAAACGCCTTTCTTTACTTCACACGATTATTGATAGTCGACTGATAAAACAGGAAATTAAACGTATTAGCAACTTTGAAAAGATTAGAAGGGGCATATCAATAAGATTTGATGTAAGCGCCT